>VWYE01018949.1:18615-55491 GCA_013398995.1 Alaudala cheleensis | reverse complement strand
CGCGTTGGGGAGGTGCGAGGGGGGTGTGGGGGGGTTGCGGGTGGACAATGTGAGTTGAGGAGTATGAATAATTCACCGAGGATTGTAAGCGCAAATTAGGGGAAGGGGGGGTGGTGGTGTGAATAAAAGCCTTAAAAGCCTTTGTTAGGCGGTGAAGTTTAAGGAGCCGGGGGGCTCGGGTGAACAGGTCCCGGCGGTGGGGCTTTGTGGGGGGATTATTTGCCGTACTCGCCATCTGCGGAAGGTTTGTTTGTATGGCCATCGATACCTTTTCTCGGCTTTTAATTATTCGAGATGGGGTTTCGCCTGCCCTTGTATCCGAGGGTCATCTGAGCAGGTTAAGCGCAGTAAGTGTTACAGCGTGTAAGTTGTGTCGGGAGGGAGCCCGGCCGGCTCGTAAAATGGATGGTGAGCTTTGTGCTGGGCTGGGAGGAGGCACCGGGAGCGCCTTTGGGGCAGCCCCGGCTCCCTCGGAGCGCCTTTGGAGCCGCCAGCGGCGAGCCGGGCTGGGATGGGGGAGAAGCGCCTTTCGGACCGGAGAAATCCCATCACGGGGGCACCTGGGGTGGCACTCAGCCTTTAGTTTCTCTACTCCGAGCTGATGGCTCTTGGGAAGCCTGGGAGAAAATGTTGCAACCGAAGTGATTAATCTGTGCTTTGCTCTGCTGCCCTAATTTAGTGGCAGGTCTAGGAAGGGGGTTTGAGACTAGACTTGTTTTCTGATACTTTTTTTCTTTTTTTGGTTTATTTGGTTTTTTTGTTTCTCTCTTAATGTTTTTTTTTTTTTTTTGCCTTTGAGCATTTGTTTTATTTTTTTTTTAACTTACCATTCTGCCCCACCAGAGGATTTTTTTCTTTTTCTTTTTTTTTCAATTTCCTTATCCTGGATGTAATCTGCTTTCTTCAGAATGCAAGAATCAGTATGCAAAGCTTATCCTTCCTTCCTAAAGGCAGGGCTTAAGAAAGAGAATTCGTTGTTTTCTGTTTCCTGCAGACATAGTTCAAAGTTGGGAATGTTTCTTATAAAGGAGTATCCAGATTACTCCTGTTGTAGGGTTTTAATGGAAAACATAAAGCTGTGTCTGTGGTACATTCATCCTGGGGGCTGTGGATGTACAGTTGAGCGAAGATGGCTAAGCAAAAAAGGAAGGATATGAACTCAGCAGAGAACTTCATGGAAATATCAAGCATTTCTCAAAACCCTGAGTTGTTATTTTGAAGGATTTATGTTTGATAATGTCCATATTGAGAATACCTTGAAGGGAGAAGTCCTTTACGTCCTGTTCTTTATCATCTTTGATGATAAAACTTTGGCTAATTGTATATACAGTACACCTCAATTTTGGCGTGGGTTAAGATCCTTTTATTCCTTGCCTCTCCCTCTGCTTGTGTGTGGATAGTGTTTAAGTCTTGATAGTTAATGTAAAGCTTGTTGTTTACTTAATTATGTGCTGTTAGATTCAGAAAATATGGAATTTGACCAAGTTTATGTCTCAGTCTTTAAGGTGAAATTTAGTCATAGCAGTATCTGGAGGTGTGGATTTTTATACTGGTCTGTTGAGTCCATTTTTTGATGTGGTTCCAAGGTTCTCATATATGTACAGGGGTCAAGATTCCCGAAGAAATCAAGTATCAGTGCCATGATTAGATACTGAATTATTTGGGTTTTAGCCATTCTTCAGTAGTTGTATCACTTTGATGTGCTCCTGGGTTTTCCCCCAGGTGCTGCAAGGACAGCGTTTCATGGAGTGGGTGAAACAGAGTTGTTGGGAGCTTTGTTTGCTCATCGACTCTCATTTGAGCCAAATTTAAGGCTTTTGGTGAGAAGTATGAGGTTTTCCTCGATATTCTTTTAACGAACTCCAGCGTGCAGATGGCTGATGCAATGAAAAGCTTTTCCTCAGGTCTGTGCTGTGACACTTCACTATTAGCAGAGGAATTCTGGTGCCTTTTTAAGTAGATGAGCCATTTAGGGCTATGGGTTAGTCGTTACTTTTTTTCAGTGGCTTGCAGCTGGTAGGTAACCCAGATTCATTTTTCTAATGTGCTGGAAGTCTTTATAGCATAAAATAGCGCTATAGGTGCGAAATAAAAATGATAAGTGATTTTTGGAGTATTCATTCTGGGTCTTAAGATGGCATAAGCCAGTGAAATTTAATATCCTGACACGAGTGCCTTGCAGAAGAACTTCAGCTTTTCAGTTTCTCAGAGTAAGGCCTTGAAATTTATTTTTTACTGTCTAAGGGGGATGATTTGGAAGACCAAGGG
The DNA here is from genome assembly GCA_013398995.1 of Alaudala cheleensis. Lineage (NCBI taxonomy): Eukaryota > Metazoa > Chordata > Aves > Passeriformes > Alaudidae > Alaudala > Alaudala cheleensis. The sequence continues at coordinate 53,223 of VWYE01018949.1, read as the reverse complement.
TTTTCTGCTGGACTTTTGCCACGGAAGTCCAGCTCGAGAATCTGTCTGAGAAGCCTGTATCCTGTGCTGGTGGCTCGGAGGGGCAGTGGCTACCCCTGTTTTTTCTTAAACCTGTGTGAGGTCTTTAGGATTGTGTGTGCCACTGCCTTTGTCTGTTAATTTCTCTCAGCGCTGGGGGAAACTGAGCCACCATTGCTGGAGTCGAAAGTGAATACAAAACCCTTTTGTATAATCTGGGCTGTAAGAAGAGGAGGAATCTTTCAGTAAACCTCCTGTAGAGTCTCCCCACAGGTATGGGCAAGGCTGAGTGGTTTCTGGCTCACAGAACAGTGGTTTTACTGCTTTTTGGATTTTTCGGGATTGTTTGCCTTGCTGTAGGGCTTGCCTGTCTTCTCTGTTCTTTGCACTGCCTCAAATATGAAAAGTTTCGTGAATTCCTTTAATAAAAAAAGACCAGAAATTGTTTTCAAGTGCCCACTAAAGATGAAGGGGACAGCATAGTGCTACTGCCCGTCCTCATCAGCATCAAGGCGCTGAAAATCAGGGAAGAATAGCTATGGAGGATTTGCCTGTTGCAGAAATTTTCCATAAGTTTGCTCTGCTGGTGCTTTGGTGGTTCCATTTATCAGCGAAGGTCTGATAACTTGGCAGTGAGCTGATGGAAGCAGCAGGAGGGTTTTCTGGTTTTTGTTTACAGTCATGCTTGCTTTGCCCTTTGAGACACAGCGTCTGCAGTCTGGGTCTCTTGATTGGGGTGCCTGAAATACCAACAACCAGCGCGCACTCAGCTAAGGGGGCTGGTGCAGCTGTGGTCAGACGGTCCAGGTGGTCGGGGGTCTGTAACAGGGTGATGCCATAGTAAGAGGTTTTTCTTTGAAGCACTTTCAAGCTTTTCTAGCAATTCAGCCTTCTGTTGAAATGCTTTTCCTTTCCCGTGTCTCTGGACCGTGTTTGGAAGGTCTGTATGAGGGGCACAAATGTATCTGCATACTCTTATCAGCATCTTAAGTGTGGCAGTTAAGTCAACTGTTGGTTTAAAGGTGGAGGTGTGAAGTGGATAATCGATTTTATTCTCTCATTTAATTGCCATTCCCATCTTCTGGTTGGTTTCTCTCTTATCAGGAGTGCCCATCAAGAGCTTGCTTAGGTTAGGCTCAGGTGGCATGTCCTTTGTAAGCCTCGAGGAGCTGAGAAGCAGTGCCATGCTGTCTTCATGCTCCGCCAGAAGAGAGGCCAGAGGAGACCATGCTGCTGTCATGTGTCTAACGCATGAATTCTCCTACAGGTGCTTGCTTCCTCCCCTGCACATTGTGCAAGCAGCCTTAGACCTTTGTTCCTCCTTATCCTTGAACTATCATGCCTGGAGTTTGTGAGTCTGGTTCCAAGACTCTGACTGCTGATGGTGGAGTGGAAAAAAACCATAAAATTAGTCAATAAATATTAATTACACCGTCAAATGTCAGTGGTGGCGTTGCAGTGTAAGCCCAAAACTTTTAAGGTTGCACACGTTCCCTTTGGTGTGCTTCCAGCCTGGAGGATTCTTGCTGAGCCTATGGAACACAGTGGATTGAATGCTTCAGTGTGTCTGTGTTGCTCAATAGGAATATTGCACCCATTTGTGTTAGAATGCTGGATTTCAACTAGACTTGCATGAGATTTTTGATATTAAATGGGAAATTGAATGATAGAAGCTGCCGATTTTTGAATATCATTTTTTTTTTTGTACTACTAAAGAGAATTTGGCGGTATTAATTCATTCCTGAAGAGCTTTGGTGCCAACAAAATAATTTTTACCTGGTTGTAGAGTGTGCATGGCTAAGTAAACCTAGGAGGGAAGTCCCACATGGTTTAGTGGTGGTATACAAGCACATCAAGCTTTTCCTGATGATACTTCCAAGGAGATGCAAATACCAATTCAATTACAAGATGTGTTCTTTAAAAAACAAGCAGATTCAAAACAAAAACAAATCTTGCAAGAGCCTTACAAGAAGGCAGGGTAACCCATACCTGTTCCTAGCAAGCTGGTGTCCAAAAGGAAGGAATGTTCCAGAATACAAGTCATCAGCTCAACTGCACCTTTTATCTTCACATACACAGTTATATGGGCAGGTGTTTACATGCCTCAGAAAAACCACCTAGGTAATGCATTGAAAGAACTTGGACCTTAATCATCTTTTCATGTTATAACAGCCCTTTCCCTTTTGAATTCGAGAAAGTCTGAGCATTTTGAGCCTCTCCTGAGAAACTTCCTTTGTATTAGAGCAGGTGGAAGAGAATGTAGGATAATCTGAGTTTTCCCCTGAGGATTGCTCTGAAGTGGGGGACACAGGGAGGTTTTGTGACATTGGGATTACAGAAATGGCCCAGGAAAGAAGATGAGCCTTTGCACTTTTAACTAATGAACAAATTTAACTAATGAAAATCCAAGGAAGACATAGGTTTCCAAATTACTGTTGGACATGAAGCCTGTTGAGGTTTTTCTCTGAGATCTCTGCTATGTAGCTTGGAATAAAAATCTCTATGAAAATGACATTCTGAACTCATTAGGAACATGGAATCAAGTGAATGCATGCCAGCATATGTATTTTTTTTAAATGCAGCTTATGTAGGTGACGAACACTTCAGGGTTCTTTGATGTGGAGCCACAGCCTCGGCTGAAGCTACGCCCGTTCACGCCAGCCTGGGGGCTGGGTTTGAGATCTCAGGGAAAGTGCATTGATAAAGAGGAGCTTCATCATGTGCATAATCTGTCCTTTCTTCCTGTTGATAACACTGGGACTTGTAGAGAAATGTAGTCTTTTAAAAGCTTGAGATGTTTTAGTAGCAAGAAATTCAAAATGGCTTTGCTGGCGCTGGAGGAGAACTGGTGCTTCAAGATGGTCCATTAGTTCCTTAAAGACACAACAAACTGTGTGTGTGTGTTAGCAGAGATACTGTGCAGCTTCTGTTTAATTTGGTGTGAATGAATGCTCCTTAAGCATTTTGAGAAATGTTACAACAAATCTTTGAACTCGCTGCATTAAAATAGAGCCTGAGCGTCCAGTGAAGAATCGAGGATACTGAATCAGCAGCACTGATTCTAATTACAACAGTGGGAGGTTTTACCAAGCAATTTATTAAGTAACCTTTTTGACTCGAATTGTAGTAATCCTGGAAATGTTACCTGAAAAAGATGACCTGTTTTGTTCACCAGAATGAGTTCTTTCATTGTCATTCCTAAACCAAAACTAGACTGATGTCACTTTTATGAAAATTTGTGCACTTCAAGCAGCAAAAGGATTTGAGGCCAAGCCTTCTGGTTTTGTTCACAAATGAGAATAGTAAATGGACTGTAATGATAGAAAGGGAGGTACCAGAGGCTTACCTCCTTATGTTTGCTCCCTGCTCTCCTCCCTTGGAAGACATAAAGTAATCCACATCAAAAATAAAGGTTGCAGCCTCCACTAGCTATACTAAAGAAAAGAATGGTTTAGCTGGGGATGGGAATTCTGGTGCTCAGTCCTTCAGAAAGGACTTTTTCCTTGCACCCTATTGAGTCTATTGGATGCTGAGCTGACATTGCTGCAGGCTTTTTGTCCTAGCTATTGTTGTAAATGTTTCTCTTGACTGCTTAGTGGGTCTGTTTGTTCTTTATTCATACAGAAAAATAAAACTTGATATCTCTTTACTTCTGGGTTGTTTTTTTTGTTTTGTTTTGTTTGGTTGTTTTTTTTTCTCTGTTCTTAAGACCTCTGATTACAAAATACCCTGTTAACTGAAAGCAGTTGAGGAACTTGTGGTGAAGGGATGAAACTTGGATGGAAGCAATGAGGGAAAATGTCCAGCCTCCAGTCTTGAAAACCAAATGCAGTGAACAAAACAGAAGATACACTTTAATGGCTGGATTTAGACTAAAATTAGTTACTTTATCAAGAGTCTGCATCTGTCTGAAGGTAGACCAGTTCTTAGCTAAAACATTGTTAACTGAGAGCCTGACAGATATCTTGGGGATATGTTTTGCATCAATTTTTGTGAGCTTGGTAGAAGCAAAAGCAGAAGGGCTGAAGGGAGGAGAGCACTTAGTGTCTAGCTCTGTCAAGCCTATGTTCAGATATCTCTTTTGAATAGCTCTGATTTTTCTGTAATAATAAATACAGTTTAACTACCATGTATCTTTCATCCTGAAGGATAAAGCACAGCTGATTAAGGAAAAAATATATATATATATATATTCAAGGAAAAAACCAAATAACATAGCTGGGAAAAAAAAAGAATTTTCCTGCAGGCCACCACTGTATGCCATGTTGTTATTTTAAAACAGTATATTATGGTGCAAAGGTAAACTGTGAGTGGGTTACACTGTATAGTAAGACATGATAAAATCACTTCACCATGATCTAAATTAGAAATGACAATATTTAAGCTTTTCCCTTCTTACTCGCACTTTGTCTGTGGGGAGCTAGTTGGGGTTTCAGGTCAATTCGAGGCCAAATCCAAATGATGGATATAATCTTGTCAGCGTGGTGCTGGGCTCAGGCCTTTAAGGCTCTGCTGCTGGCTCCTGTGTGCTGTAATTAGTCTGTAGGATGGGTGTTTAAATGGACTTTGTGGTGTTGACTGTAAGACTTCTCTAGGTGAGCTGAGCCTCCTCTCTCAGCCTCTCCCCACTCTCATTTTGCAAATGCTGGTGGCTTTCAGAGCATTTGTGCTGCTGTAGCTAATCCAGGCTGAGCTGCTTGCTTGCTCTCCTGATTTGTTAAGAGTTTTTTCAGTTAGGGGTTTGTTTTGGTGGTAGTCAGGCTATGGGAAATGGCTGTAACTACTCTCATGTAAAAAAAAAAAAACAGTTTAAATTGCTCTGTTAGAAAGAAATATACGAAGGAATGAATTTTAATAGTTTGCATACAGTGGTGTTGTTTCTGCTTGGATATTACATCAGTTTCTGCAGTTAAATCTCTTTTGAATCATTCATACTGTATGTAAGGAATTTCTGAGTTATTTTCCTGAGCTGGATTAGTGGGCTGTGATGTTCATTAATTCATGAAGAGCAAGACTTTCTTCTGTGTAATCACATGCTTCTGATTACACACGAGGTTTGGGTGTGGTTTTTTTTTTTCCTCACAAGAACTCTGTACACAGCCTATAACATAAGAAGAACTAGTAAATAAAATTGGCCATAAAGCAATAATACTTTAAAAGGAAATCACGTCAAAGCAAGGTGTGTCAAAGCTGTAACCCCAAGCTCATGGAGAACTGGCAGCTGAGGGACTGCAGTAATTCTGTAGAGCTGCAATAGGAGGAAGGAGCACCCCTCCCAACCAATTTGGGAAAAGTTTGCCTGCTGAGGGATGGACAGTCTGGGCTGCTGGTCAGGATGGACAAGTGTGTCACTGCAGGGCTGGGAGGGACAGGGAATGGGGCTCTGGGGCTGCTGTGACTCTGGGTGATGTTTGTGTGGGTCTGTCTCATGACTTGGTAGATGCTGCTAACACTACAGCTCTGTCCCCCCTCACTGAATCTGATCAGCTCCTTAGGTCCCCATACACCTAAATCACTGGATTTGTGTGGTGTTCTCTTTCATTATAAACCAGCTTTTCATATGAAGTTGTCGATGGAGCAGTTCCACTGTTTTAGTTTCTCTGTGCCAAGTGCTGGGCTTGCCTGGGCCTTCTTTCCATGGAGGAATAATTTAGCAAGTGTTGTGGCAGCCCTGGACAAAACACAGACCTTACACACAGTGAAAAACCCCAAGTGATTGTGTATTCAGCACAGTCAGGAGAGGAGAACTTTGTCCTAACTCTCTTTGGCTGCGGGTGAGAGTGGTCGGTGGGACATGCCCAGGGCTGAGCTATTCACACTGCACATGGACACAACTGGTTATTCTGGGTGTCCTGCAGGGTATGGCTGCAAACCAGGAGCTGCCCCTCTGTCCTGTTCAGCTGTGCTGCCAGAAATACCTGGCTTAGGCTGGGCCTGAGAAGGTGACCAAGTTTTGTACCAACCGCAGGAATGCGTTCAGCCTTAAAAGTTCAACCTGAGACCACTTGCAGGTCTGCTTTCTAAAGTCCCAATACCATCCTGATGCCATATGCTTTCAGTATATCACTGTGTTGTAATATTTGCATCTTTTTTTGGTGTGATGAAGAAAAAAAATGAAGCTATGTTATAGTGGATATAGTTTTTGTGGCTCCATTTCTAAGCCAGGTGTTTCCCAGAGTAGTTTTGCAATCTGAGAGGAGAGATTGCCACTAACATGGAAATATTATCTGAATCTTTAACTGGCAAATGATGGCAATTAATGGCAGAACTGAGAACTAGGTAAAGCTCAAGAAGATGTTACCAGATTTGAGGCATGTTGCCAATTAGGATTGTTTGTTTCCTACAATGTGTCTTTCTATGAAACTTTACGAACAATGTGATAAATACGAAGCCAATTCGTTGAAGAAAGCAAATCTAAAGAGAAAAATGGGAATTGCTATTGGGAGATGTTTATATTTGAGAATGTTCTCAAGACCTGTATTGAGAAAGAGGAGCCTGGGTTAATTAATCATGCACAAGTTAATTTACATAGGAACTGAAAACACCTACAGAGTAAAATGTATCTGATTAGAGAAACAGTAAGTTTGAATGGGAGAAAATCTGTAACCATAGCAAAGTGGCATACAGGAAACCTTGATTTTTTTTTTGTTACTCTAATATTATATACACAGTATAAAAATTTTCTTAACACTGGGTGATGATTTTAAAAGGTAGAAGGAGGCAAAGTTGGCTGCTACACATTTTAAGTTCTATCCATTGGCCATTTTTTATCTAATTATTTTCAGTTACTGGTGGTATTTTCCAAGATTATTTTTTTGTCTATTTGTCATTGGTAAACAAAGAGGAACAAGCCAACTTATGTGTGGCAATTGATTAGTTTTGCACTCAGGAGATGAAGAATTTGGGCTGCATTTAGACAACTGGGGGCTCACTTGTAGGAATCTGCTGTGGAGGGGTCTTGGGGATGGTATGGGGAATAATGTGTTATTTGGGAGATGCTGTGGCCCAGAGGGTTTGTATGACCATGATGACAGGAGTTGCACACTCAAGCAGAGAGTCCAATATTAACATCTGTAACTGCTGGGCCTGGGGTTGCTGCTGGTGTGCTTTGCTCTCAAGGCTGTTGGGCCAATTCTTGCTGTAAAACTTTGTTTCTATTCTCCATTATTTGAGGCAGTGAGTGGGATTTTGGGTTCTGCCCTTCAGCTGAGCTCTTGGTTCAGCTGCAGTGAATCCTGGTTGTGAAATTCCCTTTTGCTCTGGGTGTCTAACTCAGATATCTTCTGGAGCTCAGATTTTATTCAGCTATTGCATTTAAACATCTCTTACATATAAGAAGTGGTATTGGGTTTAAAGGGGTCCGTGAAACTGCTTTCAGTGAGCTCTGACGGATAAAGTGCTTATGATTCTCTGCTTCTGTATTCTGGTGGTGGAAGTACAAAATGGAAATGATTGTCTGGCGCTGAAATTGTGCAGGAAAAATCAAACCTGCAAATGCATGCAATTTCCTGTCCAGCACCAGCATTTCTGATATTTTCATTGCATGCATAATCCACTTGGCAGCTGAGGTTTTCTTCAGGATCTTGAGGTGTTTTTGTTTCATGCCAGACTGACAGCAGAAGGTTGCAATACAGCTCTGAAGTTTGGGGTTTGTTTGAAATGGAGCTTGGCTCCTTTTCTGCAGAATGCTATTTCTGTTGAGAAGATCATGAGCTTTACACAGGGGCAGTTCCAAAAGAACAGACAAGAGAAGTGATATGATTTGTTTAAACTGATTTTGTGGCATTTCACATCTCACTGTTTAAAATCCCCTTCCTTGAGTTCCCTTTCCTTCCCCTCTTGGTTGAGAGAGTGCTCAGTTTGAAAATGTATTTTCTTTGCAGGAATTCAGTGTCATTTAATTGACTACACAGAAAATTGTGAGCAGCTATACATGCTGATGTGTGTTTTTTTATTTACTTTTTGCAATTGTAACAAAGCTTAGAGTAGTTGCAATAGTAAAGAAATTTTTCTTTTTTTTTAGTTTGGTGACATTTAAATGTTGAGGCAACAATGACATCACTTGGTAATTAAACCTCATTTGTGAAAGACCTTTTCCCTATTAATTTGATCCATTAAAGAAAACGCTCTTTGAAGCTGGTACTTAATCTTCCCATTTAAATGGCTGGGTTTTACTCAGATTGGTTACAGCTTAGGTTTAAATAGCAGCTAAAAATAGCCAACTGTGTTGCTGTACAGTTTGAACATCTATCTATAGCAATAGCCTTTCTAGAAAGGAAACACGTAGTAAAAGGGAGAGGAGACGCTGCCACTGAAGCAGCACTGGTTGCTTCCAACATCCCCTTTTCCTTGGGTTTTGCCCATCAGCTCCAGCTGGCAGCACTTGATGATCTTACTCTGGGATTAATTTTTAACACAAAGCACTATGGGCTGGATTTGAGCAGTGTTTCAGTTGGTAATTAATAATTCAATGCTCAGGAGAAGTTTTGACTGCTCTTGCTGAAGGCTGCTGCCAAGGGGGCTAAAACCTGGCCAAAATCTGGAAACTACACCAAATATTTTCAAGAACATTAAGCTGTCAGAAAGAAAAGACAAGGGCTGAAATCCCATCTTGTGAGGTTATTGTCTATTTTCATCTCTTGAGTGCCCTGTGTGATTCACACAAGCCTGACAAACCTGTGGACTGGAAGTGCTCAGCTTGATTGCCAAAGCAGGGGAGTTTTAGCTTAAAAGTGTCTGCAGTTGGAAAGGAAGCCATGAGAGAACTGCAGCAATCTGGGTGGATGGCAACCTTTTATTTTCAGTAATTCTCTCTTGAGTTTTTTGTTGTAGGATGAACAGGTGAAGAGATCTTGAATGAGTAGCTAACAAAAATTAGAAGATATAAAGGTGAATTTAAAGCAACAGAATTGCTTGTGCTGCTGTTAAAGCTTCAGCTGGGATAGAGTTTTTGCTAGTAGTTGGTGCAGGGCTGTGTTTTGGAGAATAATGCTGACAGCACACTGGTGTTTTAGCTGTTGTTGAGCAGTGCTTACCCTGAGTGAAGGACTCCTCCATCTCCCATCTGTGCCAGTGAGGAGATGCACAGGAAGGCAGGAGGGGACACAGCCAGGACAGCTGACCTGAGCTGACCAAAGAGATTTTCCAAACCACAGCGAGTCATGGGCAGTGTGAAAACTGGGGGAGTTGGCTGGGAGGTGCCAGTCCCTGCTCTGGGACAGGCTGGACATGGTCAGAGGGGAGTGAGCAATTGCATCCAGCATCACTCGTCTGTCTTAAGTCTTGTTTCTTTCTTTGTTGCCTCCCCCGTCATTGCAATTGTTACTTTGTTTCAATTATTAAACTGTTTTTAAGTTGACCCATGGTTTTTACCTTCACTGCAGTTTCCCTCCCCATCCCATGAGGGTGGGACAGGTAGTGAGCAAAGTGCTTTGTGGTACTCAGTTGTGGGCTGGGGTTAAACCACGACAGTTACCTTGAAATGCCTTCGACAAAACAGAGTTACAGTGAAATCTGTGGTCCGAGAAAGAGGACAAAGAGAATTCAGATCTTTTTTTCACCTCCACCCTTAGTTTTCCACCAAGAGAAAAGGTACTTAGGCCTGTCTTCAGTAATAAATATTTAATCCATCAGGTTAAATAGCTAAAATATTTTTGCAGTACTGTTAAAGGTCAGACTTTTCGTAATGGCTGTTTCCAGATATACCTGTATGTCAGGAGCCTCAAGCTTCTCAGACCAAGATATCCATCACTACAACAGGAACATCTGTTGTCACAGGGAAATTCAATGTGAAGAAATCTGCAATATGGGGAAATAGTGTCAGATATTTCAGGCTGCCCTTCTGCAAGACATGAGCTTTTATTCACAGGAATCAATGGGACTATTGTATGTCCCGAGTTTTTTACAACTATAATTCCCAGAAGTTAGTTTTCCAAAGGTCTTTACTACTATTATTATGTCAATCTATTAATGTTTCTCATCCCACAGAAATAGTTTTTCTCTGCTGGCAGTGGCAGGAATAGGAGGAGAGGATGGTGGGGATGGCATACAGTTTTATTAAGCTGGTAAAAAGGAAGGTCATTGTAAAAGAGATTCTGATGGCTTATTCTGTTTTTTTCATGGATTATTAAACTTCTTCCATGTGTCAAGGCATTCATGCTTCCAACATCCCAACACAATATTGTCACACCCATGTTTCTGCACAAACTAAGCAAGGTTTTGGCCACTGTGGGTAGCACAGCAGGTGAAGGACTGAAAATGTGTTTTTTGGGCATATATTTGCTAACATTGAAGAGGGGAAATACAGATTGGATATTGGGAAGAAGCTCTTTACTGTGAGGGTGAGGAGGCCCTGGCACAGGTTGCCCAGAGAAGCTGTGGCTGCCCCATTCCAGTATTCCAGGCTAGGTTGGATGGGGCTTGGAGCAACCTGGGAGAGAGGAATCTGTCCCTGCTCATGGCAGGATGGAAACTGGATGATCTTTCAGGTCACTTCCAAACCAAACCATTCTCTGATTCTTTGAAGCTGGTTCATTATGTCCCAGGGATCATTAGCTCATGAATTGCTTTGCTCTGTAATTTGTGGTACCTCTCACAAGATGTGTGCTAACTAAAAAGGACTTTTGCACAGATCCATAGACTTAGCAGTGTGATTTGGCAGTGGTAGTAGATGGCTTTTAAGTCTTGTGAAATCTTAAAGGTAATTCCCAAACAGCTACTGCCTTTTATATCTCAGGTGAGTGCAAAATGAAGACAGGGTGCCTTCAGAAGATGTAAATGTATAAAAAGAAAACTGGGCAATAATAATCTCTGGTTTTGTATTGTTCATTTAAAAATAAAAGCACATTTATTTCCCTCAGGGACCACAGCAGCACTGAGTTCTTGTTTGCATATGTGAAAAATTTGGAGCTCCCATGTGAAAATGTTTAGTTCAAAACTCATCTGACCAGATGCATGTGGCAGAAGTGACCTGGTGTGGGTGATGGGAAAAGGGGGAATTGTCCCTGTTACTGACAGTCTCCACTGTTTCAGTGCTTTGTCTGTGAGCTGTTCTTTACCTCCTGTTCTGGAGGAGGCAGGTCTGCAGAGGCACTGGAAGCAGAATGAGGTATTGCTTTCCAGTATAGGGGAGACTCTGGAAGGGGCTTTTCTGGAGAAAGAGTGAATCATGGAATAGCTTTGGGAAAGGGACTTTCTGGATTGCCTGAAAAGCAGCATATCTCATGTTAAATGAGTATCCTTGCTTATCTGACCTGTTAGGTGGGCATTGTAAGGATGGTAAAAAAGGAAGAACTTGGAGAATGCACATGATATGTGATGCTGGAGCATTGAGCTGGAAACTACCTACTGTGTAATTTGTTGAATGAACTTGAAGGGTCAGGATTTGGAGGCTGGAGAGGCAGCACTCAAGGTATGAGATAAGCAGGAAGGGTTCTGAGTCCAGAAGTGTTGCTTTGAAGACTCTGAGGGTTCGTATTCAATTCTGGCACAGCCCAACAGGGGCAGAAGTTGATACAAAGAATTACACTTGCTCTTTTAAATTGAATGGTTACCTTATTCAACTTCCACAACTGGTTTTACTTGGCCACTGGGCAACTTAGTTTCAAAGGCACAGATCCCAGAGAGCTGGGTTCCCCGGATTAACCCGGAGCTTTCTTTCCTTAGGATTAGCTCGGAACGCAGGAAAGAGAAGTCGCGGGATGCGGCGCGGTGCCGCAGGAGCAAGGAGTCAGAAGTGTTCTATGAGCTGGCTCACCAGCTGCCCCTGCCCCACACTGTCAGTGCACACCTGGACAAGGCCTCCATCATGAGGCTGACCATCAGCTACCTGCGCATGAGGAAGCTGCTGGATGCTGGTAAGGAGCAACCTGGCACATCTGGGAGGGGATATTAAGGAGGGATCTGTTTGTGAGACCTGGCAGCAGTTAAATAAATGAATGTGTTCTTTGCTGTGGCCTTGCTCTGGGAAGGTGGGAGACCTTACAGTAGAGATCAGCTGTTGGCAATGACACAGGAAAAATCCACTGTTCAATGGACATCATTTTTTCCCTTTCTATTCTGGTGATCCTGGTTACCTCATCACAGCTGAATTGCCTTTTTCAATCTCATTTGACCCTTCTCCCCAAGTTAGATTCCTTCATTTAAACCTCTTTCCCCCCTAAACTTGTCTGTTCCAGCTGTGCTTTCTCAATTGTAGGTAATTGGCTCGAGGTTGACTGAGCTAGTTATAGTTGTGTCCCCTTAATATAAACTGCAGGAATAGTTTTGTAAATTGTGTTTCTGTAATGTGCTTCTCTGGAAGTGAAGTCAGCTGGGGATGTGTTGTCTCTGCAGCTGCACCTGCCTGAATATCTGAGCCAGGAGCTGAGAGCCTGCCATGGGCACTGCACTGGTTATTTGTGCTCATACATGTCTGCCTCTGCTGTATGGAGCAGGAATTTCAGTAGCCAGACCCTGAAAACTCTCCCAGAAAGCCCCTGAGAGAAGTTTAAAATGCCTTTTTGAGATGGGTGGTGAATTTTTTGCCACACAGACCTTTTCCTTAAGGTGGAAGGGATTTTGGTTAATACATTACAGCACAGAGGGTTAACCTCATTCTGATTTTCTGTGATTTCTGATACCTTTGCTAGAGCTTGAAGAATTGAACTGATCACTTATCTAAATGAATTATACTGGTTTTTAATGGTCCTGCAAGACTGACTCCTTGCAGACTGGTGCCAGAAGTCATTCCTGCTGGTAAGTGAAGAATGGCTGGTGTTTGCTTAAACAAAAATGTGTGGCTGCTTGCAGGTGAGCTGGAGACAGAAGCCAAAATGGAGAAGGAACTGAACTGTTTCTACTTGAAAGCTCTTGATGGCTTTGTCATGGTTCTGTCTGAAGATGGGGACATGATTTACATGTCTGAAAACGTGAACAAGTGTATGGGACTCACTCAGGTGAAATACTGACATTTCCTAAGACAGTTTCAAAAAGCTGTTCCATTTTTGTGCATGTGAAGTTAAACACTCTTTGTACCTCTTAATTTTTGCAGTTTGAGTTGACTGGGCACAGTGTGTTTGATTTCACTCATCCATGTGACCACGAGGAGCTGAGAGAAATGCTTACACACAGAAATGGTGAGAAGAAAGAGCACTTATGGACAGTTTCTGTTGGCATTAATACAGTTGGATATCTGCCAGAAAATGGTGTTGAGTTAAAAAGCTGATGTGTTTTTATTTCTTAAATCTCAAATTAAGCCTTGTTGAGAGATACTAATAACAGGAATAACCAAAATGTTTTGGCTGTATCCTAATTCTGGAAGAAAGCAGACTTCATTAGGATTCTTTAGTCTAACAAAATTAATGACTAAAATGGAGTTCTTGAGGGCTGAAAGAATAAGTGCCTAGAGGAATAAAATTAGAGGTAGGTTGAATGAGAGTGTTTTTAAGCAGTTGCTCTAGAGGGGCATGGAGAAGCTCAATTGCTGCATTTGTCTTGGTCTGGCCTTGCCTTACCTGAGAACAAATACTTTCTTCCAGAAATCTGTGGTGGTATGCCCAAGACAAAAAAAAAAAAAGATACTGTATTTAAATTTTAGGACACCAAGACACTAATCTGGGAATACTTGAACAGCCCCAGAAAGGGCTTTGGAGTCGATGCTTCTCTGCACCTTTTAATTGGTGCATGAAATTGGTGTCTTTTCACAGATTTCTGGCTCTTCTTATTCTCCATCTGAGGGAGCAGAACACGATGTTTACATGTGCTGTATGCTTTGAAATTTAACAATTGCCCATGAATTACAGCTTTTATTTCCTTTAAAGATTTGATAAAGGCTATAAAGACTTGGCAGCCTGCATGCCTCCAAACAAATCTGCTTTACTCAGTAGCTGGAAGCCTAAAATCTGACCTCTCTACTTCCTCTTTCATCAAATGAGGTTTATATGGACTCTGAATTCAGATAGAGATAAATTAATAAACCTGACCTCTGCTTTCTTATAGCACTGTGTATCTTATGTAAGTCTGGTGTTGTCATCCTATTTAATTCAGTGGAAAGGACCTGATAAGATACCATAACATTAAGAGCCTGATTTGTTTTTGTAAGCATTTTGTAAACTTGTCTGCCCTTAGAATTGAGTTATGTTTCTAAGGGTGGATTAGACTTCTCCCCTGCCTCCCCCTTTGGAATACAGTAATGCATCTTGGGGGTGAGGGAACCATTTCTCTAAAGCAGTGAAAAAAACCTGGTTTTGTTGCAAAAGCTTATTTTTAAAAATGTCATCTCGCTGAGTTTCATGCAAACCATCTCAAGCATGTCTAAATTGGCCAGACATTGGAATCAGATGTCTGGAAAGCATTGTTACAAAAGCTGTTTTGCAAATGATGTTGGCAGACAGAAGTCTGACTTACAGTAGTAATAGTACATTTTTATATTTATTAGTATTCCCAGGTTGCCTTCTACTGCAGCTCTTACATCAGTGGAATTATTTTGGTTTTGAATTGAGTATTAAATATTCCCCTTTGGGACTGTACAAGTGAATATAAATGTGACTGGCAGAAACAAGAACTGCATTCTCATTTTATGAAGCTGCTTTTTAAACTTTCAAAGCTGGCCATTTTAAAAAATAATATCCAGGGCTGAATCAGACTTGAAAGTTGCTCCATCTTTTACAGCTGCTTCTCAAAGCAGAGCCTCATGCATCAGGACTTGGTAACAGTAATGTTGTGTGATCTTCAGCTATCAGTTTCTAGGCTGGTTTAACTCTTACTGAATTAAGTAAGTTTTTGCTGCTGCTGTGAATTCTGCTTTAGTTTCTCCCCCCCTTCCTCCATCATCAAGGTTGTTTTAAAGTAGCATAAAATATGCTTGAGCCCTTTAGTCTTTGCCTCTGCTAGAAGCAATAAACAAGTTAGCATAAGGGCTTTAACATTTTTCCAATTAATTTTGTCAAGCCAGTAGCTGCAGTGCAAGCCACCATGAGGAATTTCGTAGCTGCTATTGTCTGTGGAGGATGAGAACAAATTATTGTATCAACTTGTATCAGAAGTGAGCTCATGTGCTCTAAACTTCCCCCTCTGCCATGATTTGGTCCTTGCTCTTTAGCAAGCCTCAGCAAACTGGCTCTTCCACTGTTCCTTCTCCTGGCTGATGCGTTTCCTCCTTGCACACATTGTGAGCTGCTTGCAGCTCTCCTGATAGCATCAGTTACATTTTCTTTGCCCACAATAGTGTAACCAGTAATTGACTGTGCAAGGATCTCCCCTGTACAGGCAAAAGCTTAACTTAAAGCCTGCTGCTAGCAAGTGAGGCTAAAAAATAAGTGCTGCCAATGTTGATTTGTATTAGAGTTTCTCGACTTTTTTTCTCCCAAGGATGTGTTTAAAAACTTGGTTCCTGTTTACACCGAGGGTGTAAATCAGTGTGGAAATATTTGGATACATATAAACAGCTGAGTTGTTAATTTTGAATTTAAAAACTTGCAGTCCTGAAGAGCATTAAGCCCAAAAGGTGCTTGGTTTGGACCTTCTCATAGTGAGTTACTGATGCATTTCAGTGGAAACCACCTCAACAGGGCTTCTTATTCTACATATGTTTTTCTTGTCCTCTGTCACAATTTCAAAATATATTAAATTTCCAATTGGTCTCTCTCTCTCTTCCTGCTCCTTTTTCCAGAAATCTGGGAGTGTGGAGTTGGCTATAAATACAATCCTGATCTTAAAACATTGAAACTGGGCTGCATCAAAAGCCTCTCCTGTCAGGACAGACTGAGAGAGGGCTGGGATTGTTCACCCTGGAGAAAACATGGCTCTGGAGGGATCTTTGAATCCCTTCCTGTACCTAAAGCAGCTCCAAGAGAGCTGGACAAGGGCCTGGAATGGTTTCCACTGACAGAGGGCAGGGTTAGGTGGTTTTTGGGAAGGAATTCTTCCCTGTGAGGGTGCTGAGGCCCTGGCACAGGGTGCCCAGGGGAGCTGTGGCTGCTCCATCCCTGGCAGTGTCCCAGGCCAGGTTGGATGGGGCTTGGACAGCCTGGGATAGTGGAATGTGTCCCTGCCCATGGCAGCAAGACTGGAACAAGCTGGACTTTAAGGTCACTTCCAGCACAAACCATTCTAATACTCTGTGACGCTTCAGGGTTTTTTGTCTACTTATAGTAAAACTTGCTCTAAAAATACCATTACCAGAAGTGCTATTAGGTGTATGAATCTTTTTAGTTTATTTTTTGGGTCTTCCCTTAGCCTTAGAGCTCTATAACATGTTTGTGGAGGTTTTTCCATGCCTTTGGAAGATGATCCAAGTGTGCTAAGAATTGGTTTGCTGTTTGCTTCTGCTAGGTCCTGTGAAAAAGGGCAAAGAGCAAAACACGGAGCGCAGCTTTTTTCTCAGAATGAAGTGTACTCTGACTAGCAGGGGAAGAACAGTGAATATAAAGTCTGCTACATGGAAGGTAACTAATGCAAAGGAATATTTGCATAGTTTGGCAGCTTCCTCTTCAGATGTCATAACACTGTATTTCAACATTTTTGCTTCATGTAATGAGCTTGAATTTCACTAAGTACTTTATAATTTAATGATTATGCTTCATTATGCTGAATTTTAATGCTGAATACATCACAGAGGTAACTGAAACAATGTTTTAAAATGAGTTTTTCAAAACTCTTTTAATAAATTTTCCATTTTAAATTAGAGGTCATTTACTTACAAACAATTATAATTACCAAATACGTTTGCATAAAGCCTTCTCTGGGAAAAAAGTACTTGACATCACTTATGCTGATCCCTGATTTCTTTTGATTTGTCACTGAAAATGTGATAGCTGAGGTCTCTCTGAAGGACTTCAATGCCATTCTTTTGAAGCTGCTGGCTCTCCCTTTTGTAACAGTTAGAACAAAAAGGGGCCAGCCCAATAACTTTGTGCAGTGAATGCATTTTCTCCTCTGGACAAAGTAACCTTTTACTGTATCCAGTGGATTATGGCTCACAGTTCCCTTTTATGATTTGAATTTGGTTATTCTGGATCAAACAACTTCTTTGCTGCTGTCTGTGAACTGTTTCTGCTTCAGAATGGTTAAAAGGAAACCCTACAAAATATAAAAGTTACAGTCATTAAAAGATCTTTGTCATCACCACAGCAGAATACCTAAAATGGGGGTTGCTACTATTACCATAACTTTCAGATTTAAATTGTGGATACCTTTTGCTGAGGCAGCTGCTCATCAGAGTTGTCATTACTGTGACTAAAAAGAAGAGTTGACAGAAATGCAGCAATGTCTGGTGTTGCTTCAGCCAGTGCTGAGGAAGGAGCTGGGTGTGAACCCATCCCAGGGGTGTGGGGTGAGGAGGAGGAGGAGGACACTGCTCTGCTCCAGCCATCCCTTGTCACTGTCCCCATGAGGGCTGGGGTGAGGAAGGACGAGGCTCTGGGTGTGCTGGTGGAAATGGGATTGTGTTGTCTGACAGATCACACCTTGTCTCTCTCTGAAATCCAACCCCTGCAGGTGCTGCACTGCACTGGCCACATCCGAGTGTACGACACGTGTGGGAACCAGACCCACTGTGGGTACAAAAAGCCTCCCATGACCTGCCTGGTGTTGATCTGTGAACCTATTCCTCACCCATCAAACATTGAGGTCCCCCTGGACAGTAAAACGTTCCTCAGTCGTCACAGTCTTGATATGAAATTTTCCTATTGTGATGAAAGGTAATACATGTGATTTACACTGTAAAAAATAATTCATTTGAAAGATTTGCAGGGCTGGTACATGTTGGCTAATGTTTGCCTTCTCAATAACTTAATTCCTCTTGACAATGCAATCGTTGGTGGCATACTTGGGCTTTTCCTAACTGATCAGGATGTCTTAAAATCCAGATTTTTTGATCTAAGGATGATGCAGAGTTATTACTTTGGAATAACAAAAGGGAAAGGGACTTTTTATGTGGGCAGATAGTGACAGGACAGTGGTTGTAAACTGATAGAGGACATGTTTAGATTAGATACTAGGAAGAAATTCTTGACAAGAGGCTGTGGCTGCCTCATCCCTGGCAGTGTTCCAGGCCAGGCTGGATGGAACTCTGAGCAACCTGGGATAGTGCAGGTGTCCCTGCCCATGGCAGGGGTTTGGAACAGTGTGGAACAGAATGGACTTCCCACCCAGGCCATTCTAGGAATGAATCCTTTGCCTTCAGTCAACTGCCTCTTCAAATTGCTCTTTACTATAGTGGCAGTAATTTAAATTGAAATGAGAAGATTCTTCCAGACACTGAAACAAGCAGGATTTTAGGTTTGTTGAAGATGGGGCATTTTGGTGACTGAAAAGAGTGTGTGTAATACTTGTCAGATATATTTTATTGCTACTGCTTCCCCCCATCTCTTCTTCCTCAGGAGACCAGTGTCTGCTTTCTTCTGTCAAAAAACCCCCAGACATTCAGCTGTGCTTTTAATGCAATACATCTGCTGTTGAAAAATGAGATTTTGTGTTCTGGTGCAAATCAGGGGTGCAGTCAGACACATCAGACTGATTTTCCTATCCTCTGGGAACTTAGCTTGATAAATTTGATAAATGCAAATGAAGGAAATAGTCAGCTCAAGGTTTTTTGCTTGGGGTTGGTTTGTTTCATTTTTTTTGTTTGTTTTTAATTTGGTGTCATATATTACTACCCATTCCCTTTACTTATAACAAAAGTGAATTTCTAGTTAGTTGTTGCAGTTAGATGCAGAAAGAGGTTGATGCAGGTGATTTCTGAGCTCTGCAGTATCAGCCTTTCTACGACTGATGGTGTCACATAAAAGGTCACTTATTTGGTCACACTCTGCATCGAGAATGGGGCAAAATACCAGCACTTCCCTGGTTAGCACTGCCCTCTAGAGACTAAAGAAATCCCATTTGCCTTAAAAACAGGCAGCGCTTGAGAGGGAAGAGTAAATCTGATTCCTAATTTCTCTTAGTTGCAGGATTAAAACTATTGAAGTGTATCTTTGTTATTTTGTTAAATTTTCCTTTTTGCCTGAACTGGTCTGTAAGTTGTTGGTCTATCTTGAAGCAAAAAGAAAAAATGTCTCAAGAAGTGGGGATTTGTTTAATCCAATCCCCACTACATGATTTATAAATACTCAGTGAGAAGGAAAATCCTATGCCTGCTGAAATTTCTCTTGTAAAGAAGCATCAAACCAGCAATTTATTTCAAAATGAAAAGTCCCAGTAAACCAAATTTTCTGCTGATATGTGTGGAAGTGATTCTTAAGGTTTTTCCAGATGTGCAAGCATCCAAATGCTCTGGTATTTGTGCTGGCCTGTGTCTGCTTTCACACAGCAATGTTTTCCCTTGTTTTAAAGAATTACAGAGTTGATGGGGTACGAGCCAGAGGAGCTCCTGGGTCGCTCAATCTATGAGTACTATCACGCTCTGGATTCTGACCACCTGACCAAAACACACCATGACAGTAAGTGAAAACTGAATTTAAAGCCCTCAAACTGCAGGAGATGAGAGACAGCCCTGGGGGAAAGCAGCAGAAGAACGAGGGCTTTCTTTATTTGCAGATATGAATCTGCAATGAATACTGACCTCAAACAGTTCTGGGGTTTTTCTGCCTGTAATTAAAGCTGGTGTTCTCTCTGCTTTTAGTGTTCACAAAAGGGCAGGTGACAACAGGACAGTACAGAATGCTGGCCAAACAAGGTGGCTATGTCTGGGTTGAAACTCAAGCAACTGTTATATACAACACTAAGAATTCCCAGCCACAGTGCATAGTGTGTGTGAACTATGTGTTGAGGTAAGTTGAGTGGACTTCAGTGTTCTCTGTCATCATCTTTTCTGAAGACCAAGTCAGATTCTGATGGCACTGATCCCCTGCTGAGTATGTTAAGATGCTACTGTTTCCTACAAGTGATTTTTTTTATTTGTTAGAATAGTGCCAGTCCTAGGATTAGAAATTGTAATTGAAAACAAAATGCTTTTTTGGCCTAGTGATGACAGTAGGTGATCTCTGCAGGCAAATGAGTGTAGAACCAGCCTCTTCTGTCTGATTGGAAGCACTTGTGGGCATTCTAGAGAGCTCTCTAATCTTTGTCCCAAGTCAGGAGAAGTTAATTCCACTAATAACTTTGTCATGGAGTTAGTGGTGTCATTCTCAATCCCATCTAACTTTTTCTTCCTTAGAACTCCTCTTTTAATTGAAAGCTTCAGCTGAGGGCAGACTGGCTGACTATTCTTCTGCAAATGTCTAATAAATTAGTTTTCACAACTTCAGTGAATGTCCCAATATAAATCTATCAAGATACTGCACATTCATTTAAAACAAAGAAAAGTAGTTTAGGAAATATCTAACTTTCCCCCTTTTTTTAGTCTTTTCCAAAGCTTTCAGAAAAGCATGTTTATGTTGTTACTTTTCTGCAATTGCACCACAGTTAGTGCTTGCTTTGCCTGTTACTTTTGAGGAAAGAATGAGTAACAAAAAAAAAAAAAATTCTTAAAGCTCTTATCCTGGTAATTTTGTGGGATATGTGTGGTGGGGTGTTTTTTGTTTGGTTTGGTTTGGGGTTTTTGGGTGGGGAGAGTGGGTGGATTTCAACCTACAGAACTATTAAGCCAGAGTTTATTCCTTTTAGCTGTTCTCTAACAATAATCTTCCTCTCTGTCTGACAGTGGAATTGTTCAGAAGGACTTAATTTTTTCCCTTGGACAAACTGAGTGTATGCTGAAACCAGTGGAGTCTCCTGACATGAAAATGACCAAAATATTCAGTAAAGATGACCTGGATGATACCAACAGCCTATTTGAAAAACTTAAACAGGAACCAGATGCTTTAACTGTGCTGGCCCCAGCTGCTGGAGACACAATTATCTCTCTAGATTTCAGCAGTAATGGTGGGTGTGTGTTTAAATTGGAGAGCATGTTCATTAGTAAAGTTACTGACTTCTAGTAGATTCCATAAAATAACCTCCCAGTACCACTTGCCCAGTGGTATTTCAGCTGCTCTTTAAATTTAATGAGGTCCATAGACACACACAGTACTGTTACTTAGGTTGATGGTTTCTTTTAATTTTTATAGAGTCTGATGAACAACAATGTGATGAAGTTCCTTTGTATAACGATGTAATGCTCCCCTCATCCAGTGAGAAATTGCAGAATATAAATATGGCAATGTCCCCACTGCCTGCCTCTGAAACTACAAAGCCACTCCGTAGCAATGCTGATCCTGCACTCAATAGAGAAGTTGTATCAAAGCTGGAGCCTAACTCAGAGCCACTCGAACTTTCTTTTACCATGCCTCAGGTGCAAGAGCAACCAACCAGCCCTTCTGATGCAAGCACCAGCCAAAGTTCACCTGAGGTGAGTTTTGTAATTTGGAGATGCTGCCATTAACGTGGATGTGCTGTTGGGGCTTGTGGGATCTGGTTAAGGATGCAGCCAGGACAGCAATTGGAAATTATTTCTACCTTATGACTTATGCTCACACCATGATCTGGGGAAACTGATAAATTGTCATATCTTCCCATTAAATGGAGTCTTGCAAATGTGTGCAATACTATCTAATAGAAATAAGGAGAGCTTGGGATTGGTCTTTTTCATTCAGAAACAACTTCCCTGAACAGCAAAGTAGTTGCAGTAAATTACTGTAGAGGCTGCTTCCAGGTTTCAACTAAGCAAGTGCTTCCCTGGTGGGGTAAATTTGAATGTATACAGTTAAATGTGAGTGTTTTCCTTTCCCATTTTAATTTAATGCAGCCACATCTTGGGATTAGTTTCTACATTAGAACATTTTGCAGAGAATCTCTAGGTAACAAAGCCAAGTGATGCAATGACAGAAATCTAAAACTGTTCAAAATGTTTTCACAGCCCAGTAGTCCCAATGACTACTGCTTTGATGTGGATAATGATATGGCAAGTGAATTCAAACTGGAATTAGTGGAGAAACTCTTTGCCATAGATACAGAAGCAAAAAATCCATTCTCTACTCAGGTAATGTACAGTAACTTAAAATTCTTTATCTTCTTATTCTGAGTGTACTTCTCCTTTTTAGGATGTTTTCAGGAGCCTTCTTCTCTTTTGTTGGAATCCTAAAAGCTGAGAATTTTGGGGTTTCTGTGCTCACAGGCACTGACCCACAAAAAACACACTGCTTTTGACCTGAGGCCTTAGAACAGGCTTCCAACATTGAGTGATAGCACTGAGATTAGGGGTGTGTAATTTGATTAGAAATGTGTCATCTCACAAGGTGAAAAACTTAGTGTTTAAGATTTTAATATATAGTAATGTGTGTGAGCCAAGATGGAGAACTTAGGGCATTATCTAAGACTTTCTTTTTTACCTTCTTCTTCCTCCTTCTTCATAGGTTTAGGTGCTTTTCTATAATTGGGTGAAAAAAGTCCACATTGCAGACCTTTAGTGGTCATCACTGGGTCAACAATATCCATAATAGAGGTGTCATCTCATTATTGGGTAAATATAGCTTAAAAGACCTTGGAAAAAGTTAGTAGTGGCCATTTTGCCACGTTTTTCTAGCAGCTAGTTAGAGCTCACAGCCTGTGAGTCTGTAAATTCTCTGTAAATAGATACAATGTCATAAATCACCAAATCTGAACTCGAACTTCATGTTTTTATGAATGTATCATTCATTCTGACCTTGGCAAGAACAAGAAAAAAGGAGCCCGCTCTGTAACACCTTTCTGTGTAGTAGTCCTATAAAAAATACGATTTTTTTGTAATCAAAAACTTTTGATTAAAGTGTAAAATAAAAAATCGTAAGGATTTGGTAAAAGGAAAAACCTCGAAGTCATAGCTGAGGTTTCTCCCACACTTGATAAATTCCACCTGTCGTCTCTTGCAGGAAACCGATTTAGATTTGGAGATGTTGGCTCCTTACATCCCGATGGACGACGACTTCCAGCTGCGCTCCTTCGATCAGCTGTCCCCGCTGGAGAGCAGCAGCTCCTCCAGCCCGCAGGGTGCAGCCGCCATCAGCCTGCTGCAGCAGGGCCCGGCAGCGGCGGGCGGTGCCGAGGACGCGAAGCCGGGCGAGCACAAGGACGATGCCAAGGCCGTCGCGGTGCCGTCGTCGCCCGTGCGAGGGCTGGCGGAGCCCGGCAGCGCCCCCGCCTCGCCCTACGGCGGCAGCCCCAGCCGAACCGCCTCTCCCATCAGGGCAGGGAAAGGAGCGGGGGAGCAGGTGGAAAAGCCTCCTCCAGGAGCACCCAGCTTGCTAACTGTCACCCTGAATAAAAGGTATTTTCTTAAGGCCTGGGTTCTGTTCGAGGAATTGGGTATCATTGCTGCCGGCTGTTGTGGGTTCATCCTCAGAGTAGAAATTTAAATTTGGACGTATCAAATGAGTCCTTTTTTAATAGTGAACTCCCCTAAATTTAATTTCATGGTAGCTTTTACCTAAGCACCTCACATAAGAGCCAGCTACTGTAAAAATTCTGTTCTGCTCTTGTACAGCCTGTATGAAAATGCAGCAGGCACTTTAGGTAGTTACACCCACACAATGTTTCTGGTGCTTTCCTTGTCCACTGTGTTAGAGGTGAGAGGCAACAGACAAAACAGTCTGTGTAACAGATATCAGATATACAGGTATCTATAAGCAATAGCTATTGCTTTTCTAACTAAATGTGATTTGTGATTGACTGTGGTGCCTGTAGTAGATATTTATCACAACAGAAAACTATATTAAGCCAAACATGAGATTTGTGATATATAAAAGTTTTATCTGTACATAGAAATATTCAGAATAGACTTTCCCTCACCCTTCCTTCCCTTCTTTCTGTTGAAAGGGAACTGCTGAACTTCTATGCTTTTTTTTCTGCAGATTTAAGAATTTTTCTTAAAACTCATTCTGAGCATCAGAGCAAGATTAAAGGCTAACATTTGCTATGCTCATAGAAAATGATGGTTGAAATAAGTCAATTTATGAACAAAAAGTAGTGGAGTTCATAAATTCAGTTCTGTGATGTTGTGTATATATAAAGTGTCCATGGAAGAAAAATGGCTTGAGCAAAGTAGAAACGTCTTAACAGCCTGAATCAATTTTTCTTAGATCTACTGCACTGGATGAAGAACTAAATCCAAAGATGCTAGCTTTGCATAATGCTCAGAGAAAACGAAAAATGGAACATGATGGTTCACTTTTTCAGGCAGTTGGAATTGTGAGTTTTGTTTTACCATTTTAAAATATTCACTTTTAACCTTGCAATTTCTCAAATGAGGCATCAGTGCAGGCTCTTGAGTTGAGCTGTTGGTAAGCAGTGGAATCTTGGGATGAGAGATAATCGATAGTGAAATTTATATTTATATATAGATATATGCAGGTACTCCACTTTTAGTTCTCTTTTACTGTCAGCTTTTCAAAAGTGCCTTCTACACTCAAGTGCATTTCTTGATTAGGTAGAATATTCTTTTCTGTGAGCATATGTGTTTCTTTAGTAGAGTATGCACAAATGTAAGACATCACATTTAAATGTGTAACTGCTGTATTTATTTAACTTTTGAATTCAAACTCAGTTTTTGTATTTATCAATACTGAAGATTAGTGTTCTTATGCTTCTTCCTATGTGTTTATTTTTCCATTGGGTCTGAGATTCCTTTACTTAATCAGATAACAAGACCTGTGAGGGATGAGAGCTCCTATAATAACCTAGCAAATGTCTATTGCTGCCACTCCCTTTCATGCATGCTGTCTCTAGTATTAGTGTGGGCACTTGGGAGTAGCTCATGTGTCCTAGCTACTCAAAATAAACTTAGTAGATACTCCTAGATTTGGGTCACTTGCTTGGGGGTTGTCCAGCTTGTTATTTTCTGCAAGGATACATTGTCTCCATAATCTTTGTCTCTCACTGTCAGTTCTCAGTATTTTGAAACCTTGAGCTTTGCCTTTGCACACTGTTCTCTCACTGATCTTCACTGCAAATTCCCACTTGTCAAGTTTTGAGAAGTTTTAATTCCTCTGTGCAATGTAGCCTTTAAGCTTCTTTGTTTCTCTACTGGGCCACCTCCTAGTTGTAGTCATCTACCATATCTTACAGTGCAGGATTATTTTTCTTCTGAACTCTCCTTACTCCTCTACTAGCATTTTTGTCTGGGCATAAGACAGATCAGTTTTTCTATGCTATTTCTATGTGGTTGTTTTCATTTGCTAAATGCTTTGCACTTCCAAGCATGTAGTTCTGCTGCTTCCAGAAGCCCTGTAAGGATTCTCAGCTCTGCAAGAAATGTTACTGCCTTCCACTGCCCTTTTCTCATGCAGAGGTGCTGCAGCTCTTAGTGTTGCTGATAAAATATTCCAAACAGCATGGGATGTCATTAAATACACAGAGCACAAGCAGTTCAGTGTTAACTGCTGGAATAATGTTCAGGCTTCTGTGCTTTGTGCCAGTTTAATGCTTACAGGTTCAGACTTCATCCTTTGCTAAACCTTTTTCTTCTGTCTCTATCTGACAAAAGTGTTATAAATATTTTGATGGTTTCTCAGAGTCAGAAGCTGAACTTCCATGAAGCTGGGTCTTAGTGGAGTTATTTTAAGAAGTGCTTTTGTTGTTTGGCTTCTCTTTCCATAATGAATTTCTGGGAGGATATACAGGCCTTTCACACAAGCAGAAGAAAAATGATGTCAAATCCAGACTTAGAATACATGCTGGTTTAGGGTTGTACAAGCACTTGCCACAACTTTTTAGCTCTAGGGAAGTGGTATGTATTTTGCAAAGAGTGAAAATAAGTGAAGACCAACCAAAGTAAAATACTACTTTAGCTTCCTAGAAAACAGGAGAATTTGGCAAGGACAAGATATAGTAAAGTTATAAAATACTGTTATATACTGAGGATATAAAGTAATGATATAAATCATTACAGTGGAACAGTTACAAACCCATATATTTCTTAATATGAAGGGCCGGGATGCATTCATGGTAAGAAATAAGCAGCAGCTGTGTAGGTGACTAATCTCACTATGAACTGCACCTCTGAGTTAACCATAACTTCTACTATACAGCTGCTCTTTTGACTTACACAGGTGTTTTATAACCTGAAAACATATGCTCTTCACTATTTTGAGGGTAATGGCAGTGTTCTGAAATACCTCCTCCTCTTTTTGCAGCAGTCAGTATCACTAACAAGACCAAACTTTGCAGATTCAAGTACTTTTGCCAGCAGACTTGATACTAAGATGGTGCTTTTTCATTCCATCCCATCTGTCTCAGTGGCAGCTTCTTCTTCCTTACCCCAATCAAATGAAGCCCTTGCAGCTTCCTCATCTCCATATCTTCTGTTCTGCTGTCAAAACAAAATGCTAAGGAGCCATATCTGCACTAGACTGGCGTAGGACTGCATTTTCCACAAGGCTTGGGTCAGGTGGCAAAAACTGGAGTGCAAGCAGGATTTAATCCTAAATGTGGAGATAGAATCGACCTACTGAGGTTCCTGACTCTCCTGCCTACACTGTTAATTCCAGAGCAGAAAGCCATTAGAGACTCCAGTGAAAACCTGATGCTTACTCACCCCAGAGCAGCAGTAATTAAATGGGTGTGTTTGTGTACATGTACACGCTAATCTTGAGCGTGGTAACTAATGATAACCTGGATTTGTTTTCTCTAAGGGAATTCAGGTCTTGAAACCTGAATCAGTTTTCTGCTAAATAATTTTCAAGTTAGTGTACTTTGAAATATATTTCTCCCCAAGTTCTGTACAAAATGCACTTTTACATTGTAGCAATGCCACATTAGTACTTAGTGACGGGAACTGTTCATTTGGAAGAGGGATGTGGAGGGTTGTAAAGATACAATGTTCACTAAAGAAGATTAATTTTGTTTCTTTCTTAGGGGTCTTTATTCCAGCAGTCAGGTGACCGTGGAGGAACTGCATCACTTGCTTGGAAACGTGTAAAGGGATGCAAAACAAATGGTCACAGTGGAGTGGAGCAAAAGACAATCATTCTACTATCAACTGGTTGGTACCTTCCTTTCCTAGGCACAGGGGGTGGAGGGGGCTGTGTGAAAGAGACTCTCCAAAACTATCCACACTTAGCTCCTTGTGAACAGTTCTAGGAGAGGTTAAGCATGGTGAATAAATGCACTTTTTCTCCTTCCCCTCCCTCTGTAGACATAGCAAGTAAACTCCTAGGGCAGTCGATGGATGAGAGTGGACTCCCCCAGCTCACGAGTTACGACTGCGAAGTAAACGCTCCCATACAAGGCAACAGAAACCTGCTACAGGGGGAAGAACTGCTCAGAGCTCTGGATCAAGTTAACTGAGCTTTCACAAAACTTGCTCCTTTTTTGGACACTGGTGAATCATCACCTAAAGCAGTCTATTTATATTTTCTATATCTGATTTTAGAAGCCTGGCTACAGTACTGCACTAATTCAGTTAGTTCAGTTTTGATCCCCTTTCTACTTATTTTGACAGTCTTTTTAATATGTTCTTTATGTAACAATAACTCAAACTCTAGTGCATTTTTATAATTCTTTGGTACATACACTTTTAAGTCCATTACATTTAAAACACACTTGCAATAGCAGCTTTGAAATATGCACCTGATTAAAAAAAAAATATTTATTTTTTGGCTGGGGAGTTGGTCACCAAAACTTATCATTAGTAAAATGCCAACACAGGAAAAACTGGCAATACTTCCATCCTGCTTTTCATAGGTAGTTGGAAGACTTGTGCTCTCTTACTCTTTATGTTCAAGTAAGTTTTTTATGTTGATAGTTTTTATAAGAAACAACGATGCTTTGCAGCGGTGCATTGTAGCCACAATCGCACAATATATTTTCTTAAAAAATACCAGCAGTTCCTCATGCAATATATTCTGCATTTATAAAAACTAGTTTTTAAGAAGAATCTTTTGTTTGCCTATGAAAACATGTTTAAACCTGGATTATGTCATTATTTTAGTCACGTTGTAATATAAATTGTTCTTAAATGCTGTCTTATGCTTTTGACTTCAGTGGGTGTGGTTAGTCAAAGGAAAGGCTTTATCTGGAAAGGGCTAGCAGCATTTTCTTTGGATACGTTCTCAATTTAGAGGAAGTTTGATGTTCTTAAAGTAGTCACTTTGCCAGCTTAAAAAAAAAAATCCCTGCCTGTAGTTGTTGAAGTTAATGCTAATATTGTGTATGATCTTAAATCTAAATGTTCAGCTTACCCTGTGTGGTATAGGTGATATTTCAAGCAGATTGTAAAACATCTTGCATTGTTAGCAAACTTTTATCTAGTACATCATTGAGTTGCTCAATATTTTGATGTTTTGGTTTTATGCACCTTGTTGCTATTAACATCCATATGTTTTCATGTAGATTTCAATAACTTGACTATATTTAGAAGCCTTTTTATTTAGAAATATATAGTTGTCACAAACATCTTATTTTCCTATATGTACTGTACAAAACCTTCATTCACTCATTCTTTTTGCTCTTTGTGGTTGGATCTAACACTAACTGTATTGTTTTCTTACATCAATAAACTATATGTGGACCAGGCCCCCTTGGGGAGTGTGTTATCTGAGAGAAATGAGATAATTTATATTTTTGTTAGTGGTTATTGTTCATCCGTGTTCCCTTTTTAACTTAGAGTTGATTGGAAATCACTGCTTCCTTATTTTGATTGTAACATCTCTGTTCATTATTTGAGCCTGTTCAGTACTGAAGTCTCCCAGACAGTGTTGTACTACCACTCGCCAAAGACCTTACACTTCTCAACCTGTAATCACCCCAGTGAGCAAACCTGGCAGCATTTTTGTTTTCCATTAGGGCAGAAAGAATTCATCTTTATGAACAGCTTAAAGGCTTGTCTCTGGAAGCTTTATCAAGGTAACACAGGAAAGCAGGAAAAGGTAAAATTCACACGAGTGATTGATCTGAGATCGATTTCTATCACAAAATTCCATTATTAAAAAATTAAGCTGGTACTTGATGAAACTTGTTCCACATTTTTGTGCTGTTGACCCAGTGAGTTTGCTCATTTTGCTGTCATAAAACACAATGCTACTGGTAACCCTGTGTTGTGTAAATGTGGCCAAGATAGTCTGTGCATTCTCCAAACTAGTTTTAAAGAACTTATCTCAATATAAGTAATCAATCGTGGAGTGTCACAGGAGTTACTTTGGTTTTATGTTGTGAACTTTTTGGTTTCATTGCACTGTTTTGAAATCGATGTCATAGTAAATAAGCATAACCTGTTCTCTAAAATTACTGTTTCACTGAAAGGAGCACTTTCCAAACTGCCACAACTCTATGGAACTAAAAGGACACTATTAACAAAAAATGATGAGGCACTGGCAGCAGAAGATAGTTGCA
The DNA here is from genome assembly GCA_013398995.1 of Alaudala cheleensis. Classification (NCBI taxonomy): domain Eukaryota; kingdom Metazoa; phylum Chordata; class Aves; order Passeriformes; family Alaudidae; genus Alaudala; species Alaudala cheleensis. The sequence continues at coordinate 23,946 of VWYE01018949.1, read as the reverse complement.
CACTTGTTAAAGTTTTGAGTAGAAGTTGCACAGAGAGGAGAAGGTATTTAGGGACAGTCAGCTGCAGCTGAAGCTTCATGCAGAGAACATTTTTCACTAGTGATCATTTTTAATGCATTTTTAATGGCTAAAAGCAGCAGAGCTCCTCCCTTCCTGCTGTGTCTGGGCTAGCATTCTTTCTCTGGCATTTCTTTCTCTGTCAGCAGTTAGGAGGTTTAAATAGTGAAGTTGGGTTAAGCCCCTGCTGTTGAGGGCATCCCTCCTGCTTTAGCTCTGCATGGATTGATGTGGTGCTTCTGTGAGAGTCTTGCAGGCAGGTGAAAAGCACAACTGGGGTATATTTTTGTGCTGGCCTGGAGGGAGTTATCCCTTGGCAGCTTAAAGAGACAGGTCAGAGACAGGTCAGAGGTGTTCTGCTGCTCTCCTGGTTGTGTTCTCGAGGAGCCCGACCTGTTTGGATCTGTCAGGTCCTCTTCAGTGCACTAAGAGGGCAGAAAGTTTTCAGACTAAAATCTGTGTGAAAAAAGAGAAGGAAAACTGGAGAGATCCTTATGATTTATGGTGATGAGCCTGCTGGAGTCAGAGAATGGCTTGGGTTGGAAGGGACTTTAAGGATCATCTTGTTCCCACACCCCTGTCACAGGCAGGGACCCATTCCATGAGATCAGGTTGCTCAGAGCCCCATCCACCCTGTCCTTGATCATCTCTGATCTTAGTGACAGCAGCTGTGGATTTAACTGAGCCATGTTTCATCTAAGCATCTCAATTCTAACACTTTTTCTATGCATAATAATATTTTGATTACTTTAATTACTAACTAGCTGTATTGGTTTACTGTAGGTAAAAATAACAAAACCCCTTCAAGCTTCCCAGAGACGCTGAACAAGGCATAGAAAAGAAACAGTAATTGCTCTGGCCTTGGTGGAGCTTAAATGCAGATGTCAGTTTGCAAAACCTAGAAGTACACACTTCACTTGCTCTTTTTTATATTTCTGCTCTACTAACTTTTTTTCCCCCACTGTTAAACTTTTCTTTTTTTTGTCTCTTTAGACTCCAGGAACACTCAGTCTGATTCCAGAGCTAATTTGGAGTACAAGCTTCTAGAACAAATAGCTTTCTAAGTGTTTTCTTAGTGATTTTGCATACTTTGTTGTTTGCTGCCTTTTTGAAATGTTGAGGCACCATATTAGAAATTATTGAGGAAATTAATTACTGTGAGGACGGTGAGACATTGGCACAGGTTTCCCAGAGCAGCTGTGGATAACCCAACCCTGGAAGTGTCCAAGGCCAGGTTGGATGGGGCTTGGAGCAACCTGGGATAGTGAAAGGTGTCTCTGCCTGTGGCAGGGGGTTGGAACTAGGTGGGTTTTAAGGTCCCTTCCCAGCCAAATCATGCTGTGATTTATTCTTTGTTGTAAAGAAGAAACTGTGGGTAAATACAGTGTTTTCTCCTGTATATAGAACATGCTAATTATGTGAAAATGGTAAACTAAGGAGAATAACAAAGTTATCTTCCAGGTTTTCCTGATACAGCAGTAGTCCTTCAGGGCACAGTACAATTATTGTTTTTACATACAGATTTTAATTGATGTTTTAATCATCAACAGTGATGATTTTTTTAAAGGGTAAAGGAATTTTTTAACTAGTATTTATGATTACATAATTCCTTCCTTTACCTGAAAGCAGTTAAAATTAACTACAGCTGTAACTGCCCAGAAATCCCTTCAATAGGCTGTGCAGTAACTTATCTTGGGTGTAAGACACTGAGTAAATGAAGGTGGCCTGAAGTCCAAAGTACCTCTTGCTAACATACCCTCCTCCCATCTAGTGAGACTGGCTTGGACTTTGGTGATCTTTGAAAACCTTTGGGTGAAATGGAAACAACTTACCTGAGAAACAAAATTTTATAGTATCTGTGTACACACATTAAACTCTCCCAATGTAATTACTGAATTAAAGAGTCACAGATTAGGGCCTAAAAGAACCATTTACATATAGCACCAATGAGAGTTTTAAAGACATCAAAGCTTAGTTTGGATGAAATGATCAGCTCTGCTTCCTATGAAATACAACAGTCAGGTCAGATAATTCTGATGATTACAGGTTAAACTATTGCATATTTAACAGTAATGTTTCATTACTTAAAGAGCTGTTTCATTAAACAGCTAAGCACTTGCAGCTAAAGGCAGTATCTGTTGGCAAGTGTCCTCCCCTGTCACACTGCTGAGTGAACCTTTCCTGCCAGTGCAGTGGGGTCTGGGAGCATCCTGCCACTGTCAGCCCTGGCCAGGCCCCAGGGCAGCCATCTGTCCCCTCCCACTGCTGCCCTGCTCCTGGCCAGAGCACACATCTCACCCAAATGTCACTGCACTTCGGCACGTCACTCAAACTGCACCTGGCCAGCATGAAAACAAACACCTCACAGGCCACAAGGACTTCCATTTCCATAGGAATTCCACACAAGTTGGGTATCCAGCTTTCATTAAAAATACCAATTATGACTTAACTCCCTGAAAAGCTCTGTTCTGGAGGACTGTGATTTTTGATCCAAATTCTAGAAATGAATTGTCGTTTTCCTTCTGCTTCCCTGTTTACCTTGAGCAAGTTACCAAAAAGTTAAAGAGTTTGCTGCTGGATTTATACAGTACAGTAGATTTTGTGAATAATAGCAGTATTCTCTCATGAAGAAGTGGTATATTTTAATGGAATTCTTTTTTGGAACCAAGTACAACGTATTGCAATTGATATTTCTCTTGAAACATTTTGACGTACTTGTGACTGTATTTCTTTTTGATTGTGTAACAGTATAAAATTCAATAAAAGAGAGGGTTTGTTTCTAATTTGTGACATCTGTGATCTTTCTGTCCATCCCTTTTCCCCTACTGTAAAAGGTGGAGGTGACTTTAAAGTGAACTAAACCACTGTGCAAAGTAACAAACTCCTTGCAGGTTTGAGAATTTACTGCCTGCCGTCAGAAACTTGGGCATCAAGCAGACATGGTCACAGCCTCCCAAAACATACATTTTATATTAAATATAATATAAATATCTAACATTTATATACAAGCTGACTCCTATTCACAGGTGGTTATCCCACCTGAGTTAAGCAGATCACGTGTGTGAACAAAAGAGGTCAAACATACAATTTAAGCAGTCAGATATGGGGGTGGTGTAGGCTTTCCTGGAGGAAACCAAAGAGAGAGCAACAGCTACAGAGCCAGAGGGACACAGGACATTTATGAAGCCTCTTTGATTAATCACACCAGAAATGCCCTTAGTAACAAAACATGAACTCGTTTGAATCCACAGTCGTGTCTCCAGGTGATTTCAGCTGCTGTCAGTGCACACAAATGACTCAAAAACAACTTGTGACTCCTGCTGTCCTCTCAAATCAATGCCATTTCCTACTGCACACATTTAAAAGCTTTTGCAACGTTTGTGCTTGTTGGGAAGTCTGAAAGCAGGAGGCATGTGCCAGTAGAGTATGACCCTGTTACTAGCAGTGCGTTTGTACATACCGAAGGTGAAATAAGCTATTTAATAAAATATAGTCGTGATTTATTTTCATGCAAATCGATTAAAACATTATTTGTTTTCATGTTTTCCACATGAAAATGTGTTCTAATGCAATCATTTAAGGTATTTTAAAAAAATACTTGTTTTGTGCCATATGCACCTGGGAAACCCCATTATTTATATCAGTGCAGTATAAATGGCTTTTAAATTGCAATTTATAAACCAGGAATTAATAAAGCAAATAGGATTTCATCCTTTTGTTTAGCAGTGGAATATGAAGAAGATACAGTAACCAGCACACTCTTCCTTACATCATCTAATTATTTATTTTTTTTTTTAGTCTGAAGGTATTAATTGTACTAAAATGTACTAATGAATAATCTGAAGGAGCACTGGAAACATTGTTGATGAAGAAGAGTATTAATTAGTCTAAAAATTGATACTGTATTTAATTTTATATACCACACCAGGGGAATTGTACAAAGAGACCCTTTTACTTGGTTTTATTCTTCTGCATTTTGATTCTTTACATTGTACCCAAACTTCCTGCAAAGGAAGACTTAGGGCACATTCACATGGGCACAACAGCCTCATCCTCACTACATCTTGCATCATGCAGCCCCATCTGCCCTAGGAAAAAAAAAACACTCCATGAAGTGTTCCTTGAAACATCACCTCAGAGAAATCACCCCACTCACTGCACACTTAAAATACAAAAATCAGAAAACACACTCTGAGCTTTACAAATTCAGCATCACTCCAGAGCCAGGCTCCTCTGCTCCTATTAAATTAAGGGATGACTCCTATAACTAAACTATAACTTGGCTTGGGCTGTATGTAACGGTGAACTCACTCCATGATGTGTCACTTTTACTTGTGCTTTGAATCCTCAAATCTGCTGTGGTGGGGGGAGTGCATTATATCTGCTTTCCTAACAATGTTCTGTTTTCTAACAGTTTGGCATTCTGTTCCAAAATCAGTACAATCTGTTGAAGTCAGGGTCACGTACTGGATGAACGGGGTCACTGCCCTACATCTCTAAACATTAATCCAAGTGTCTTTGCAGAAAAATGAAAAGAAAAAAAAATGCAAACCACACTCTGGCAGGTGCAACTCTCCTGCTAAACCCCGTACAGACCATCTGCAACAGCTCTGCAAATATCTCTGTTCCTAAAGTCAGTGACATTGGCAACCAGAGGGGCTCACAAGCAAGTGCTGCTCAGCCGATGGCAAATCACCTCCTAATAAAGGCTGCTGAAGGTTGCATTCCAGCAACCTTTTGGGAAATACAATAAATATGGAAAGATGCTTGCATGCCTGGAGCACTGTGGGAGCTCCTGACATTGTAGGAGCTGACAGCTTGATGAGCCTCACTGTAAGGAGCGACCTCTGGATCAATGACTTGATGCTAATGGTCAACTGGAGATCATCAAGGCACCGTAGCCAGCAGAATTCAACACTCATTTCGCAGCGCATGATTATTTGAGAAAGCAAAACGTGAAATTTTTTTACCCGCTCGCTGGGAAAACTCCTGCAGGTTTAAACATCCCGAAGGCACCACGCAAGGCTCCATCCCAATCCCATACTTTCCCTACGAGCTGTTTGTCACCCGCCCTGCGCGGGGGGAGATCTCGCACCTGCCGAGCCCGCATCCCGTGGGCGCACAGGCACCCGGCCGCTCTCCTGCCCAGCCCGGGACCGCTCCCGGCGCCGGTGCCGCTGTCCAGCCGCGCTCCCACAACCCGCAGCCAAGCCCCGACCGCAGCGGCGATCACCGCCAACACCGCCTTGAAACCCGAGCCCCGTCCCTAAACCC
>VWYE01018949.1:0-15551 GCA_013398995.1 Alaudala cheleensis | reverse complement strand
GAGGGAGGGGGGGATGGCTCCCGGCAGCCCCTCAGACCAAGCTGTGCCTTCCCCTCACTTTCCACTCTCCTGCCTTTCCCCTCTGCTCAGCTTCCCCCCCGGGGTACGGACAGCCTGAAAGAGGGTGCGGGTGAGCCGTGTGCCCCCTCAGGCCTGGCCCAGAGAGAGGGTTGCCTGGCTGGGCTCTAAAAAGAAAGTGGAGCATCGGTCTCTCTTGTAATAATGGAAGAGAGCTTTAAAGTCAGTGTTTTTCATCAGGAATGCGTGTGATTTGAGCGCTGACTCCGCAGGGAGCTTGATGCAATCCTCGTGAGATTTAAAAGTGTGATCGCAGGATATTGTATGTTTCACTGAATCATAGGATGTCCTGAGTTGGAAGGAACCCACACGGATCATGGAGTCCAACTCCTGGTCCTGCACAGGGCGCTCCAAGGATCATACCCTGTGCCTGAGAACCTTGTCCATACTCTGCTTGTTCTCTTGTCAGGCTGTGATTCCTGGGGTTGTCCTCTGCAGGNGTGTGATTTGAGCGCTGACTCCGCAGGGAGCTTGATGCAATCCTCGTGAGATTTAAAAGTGTGATCGCAGGATATTGTATGTTTCACTGAATCATAGGATGTCCTGAGTTGGAAGGAACCCACACGGATCATGGAGTCCAACTCCTGGTCCTGCACAGGGCGCTCCAAGGATCATACCCTGTGCCTGAGAACCTTGTCCAAGCTCTTGAACTCTTGTCAGGCTGTGATTCCTGGGGTTGTCCTCTGCAGGGCCAGTAGCTGGACTCAGTGATCCTGGTGGGTCCTTTCCAGCTGAGGACATTCAATGATTCTGTATTTTTAAAACATCTAAAGCTTGTCTTTGCGTTATGGATTTTTCTAAAGCCTGGAGTTGGATATTTACCTGCTTTAACATACTGCTCTTTTTTTGTTTGTTTGTTTGTTTATTTGTTTGCTTTAGTGGTAGAGTAAGAGCTTTGGAGAGGAATAAGATGACAAAGAAGACTCTGGATCTGGCCCAGCAGTACTTCTTGCCCCCCTACTCCTTCCAGATCCGAGTTGGTGCTCTGTACCTTCTGTATGGGCTCTATAATGCCCAGCTTTGTCAGCCAAAACAAAAGGTAATTGTTCCTGAGGTTCTATTCTCAGGATCTACTAGGCATAAGATATGTGGTACACTGCTGTCTGCTTTGTCATCATAAATGGTTAGGGCACTTCCTCTTCCTTTCTTAAAATCAAACTACTTAAAGCCAGAGTGGAAGCTATTGGAAAAGGCAGGGACAGGGAATGTGTTCATCAGCTGTAGGGTGAACCCCATTACAGCCTGAGTTACTCTTTAGAATTCCAACAGAATGGAGACTGAATTATTTCCACTTGCTGTTAACCAGAAAAGGAATTCATAAATAGCTTGACAGGGTGTGTGCCTGAATGACACCCTCCCTGCTGCTTTTAGGATGGGAGACCAATATCTAAAGGAATGACTAACTCAGTGCAAGGAGAAGTGCTTTGCTTAGGAACTTTGTGATATATGTTGTGTGCACATGCAAAATTGAGTCCAAATTCTTCAAATAACAAACTGAATTTAGAGTAGTCTACAATGATGCCATGATGACTCGTATTTTGACCTCAGAGAAATCAATAACTTTTTATGAAGATGAATTGAGGCAGTTTTAAAGCTACTGCTGGCTAGGAGCTGTAAGAGGGTACACGTGTTATCAAGAAAGCTAAGCAGAGAGAAAGTGAAGTGAGCAGAGTGGATGTGACAGGAGAGAAAGAAAAAAGGGAAAGAGAACATTTATGAGGATTTCAGTGACAGCACAGCCTGGTATGAGTATTGTTTCCTAATCACTAGTGAAGGGGAATGTCCTAGGTGCAGACTGTTTTTCACACACTTCAGAATGTGAAGAATTAATGTTTTCAAATGTCAGAAAGGACTTGTGTTCCACATCACTGTCAAAGAAAGTATAATAATCTTATGTGCATAAAATGATAGTAGTAATAACAAATGTTATAGTGGATCCTTTCTGCAGCTCTGGACATGCAGGCATTGTCTGTAGTCAGGTCACAGTAGTCAGCTCAGTTAATTTTTATGGTTGAAATGTTGGTTAAACAGTATGTAACTCTTCTGTTGCAGATCAGAATTGCACTCAAGGATTGGTCTGAAATCCAGAAATTTCAGCAGGATCTGCTTGACTCCCAGCATTATGATGCAGCCTACGTCTTTGTGAGACTGCGACTTGCCAGGGCCTTCCATTTCACAGCAATGCCAAAGCTGGTGAGTTGTGACATGATTGGCTTACATTTTTAAATAAAATACCCTCATCGTTCAGCAGCACTCATGGTTAGCTCAGCCTTGAGGCTGTGTTGAAATGCAAATGTGTGGCTATGCATAGGTAGGTGATGAGGAGCTTAGAGGATGTTTGAATGCTTCTCACCTGAAAATGTATTTTCAGTATCTCATGTTCCTGATAGATTTGAAATGTCTTACCAGTTGGGGAAATTAGTCTGGGTGCTGGATGAAATTCTTAACTAGAGAATAATTTGTGAAAAATGCTGGCTCTGAGCACATGACAGCAAAGCTGTTGTTGGTGAGATGGTTTTATGCCTTTCAGTATCTGCCATCTCCTGATTGATGGATATGCAGTAGGAATTCTCAAGAGGAGGTGCCATTTAAAGCTTTCTTTTAGATTTTTAGCTCTTGCCTCTTGTTTTAGCTGACCTAGAACATTGCCTCTTGTTTTAGCTGACCTACAGAACTAAGAAGAAGACTGAGGAAACTCATTTTAAAGAAGAATTTAGGGACCCGTGTAGCAGAGTGAACAGCCTCATCAATAATGATGCATTGGAGGTACAGTAACCTTTAAACTACAGATTAATCAATGGGCTTTGTTTTGTTTTAATTTCTCTGTTGTCCAAGAGGTGTAACTTTTCTAATCAACAGAGGCTTGTCCTTTGTCATTCTCTTGTGGAATGCAGACTAAGGTAATTTTACCAGACACTCAGAAATGTGGCATTTACTTTGGAAGAATTGTGGTGCCTTTTTCAATACTGAAATATGCTCTGATGTTTTGTAGCTTTGCCTCAGATGTAAAAGGGTTTTAATGGTTAATTGTCACTTTAGAGAAAAATGGAAAATGGGGGGAAGCATGTTTGTTTTGATATGTCTGCAGGTTGCAGCTGGAGGATTGATACTTGTGATAATATGGATTTATTTATCTGCAAGTTTATACCTTTATTTCTCCTTTCAAACCTTGGTGGGGTTTTTTTGTTTGTTTGTTTGTTTTGTTGTGTTTTTTTTTGGTGAGGTTTTTAGGTTTGGTTTGGTTTTTTAATTATATGATGCTCTTTATAAAAACCTGAGTAGTTCAAGCCAGGTAAAGGTTCTTGTGTCACTCAAGGATAGGACTTTCTTTGCAGTTTTTTTTCATTTATTGCTGGCAAATGTGTCCCAGTAAGGTTGACTGCAGTGGTACAGAAATCTGAAGCAAAATGTTTCCTCCAAGGAGATGGAAATAAAGCACAGTATCAGAATGAGCCCTGTGTGAACAATGGCCCTGAACAACCTTCTTAGTTTAAATAACACAGGATACTCTTTCTCCTTTAGCTTATTTGATGGGTCAGTCCTGGTTAGCAGGATTTCTCTGCTCTAAAACTCAAATACTCTAACCAGAATCAGCTTCCAATGGTCTCCTGAGAATGGTTTCTGTAACCCTGGGTTTGTATGTTGAGGACTAATGCTGCTTTACTGCTGGAATAATTTTATTCTTGAAAGACAATTTCTTTTTAATAATTTCAGGAACTGATGAATATTCACGACCACTATCAGAAAATGAAGTGTGTCATTTCAGCTGACAAATCCCAGCCAGACAAATCCCTGAGCTTGATAAAAGATGACTTTGTGGTTAATCTCAAAGATATAACCTTGGAGCATCATGAATGGCAGCAGAACAGAGTGGTAGGTACCACCAACCCCTGTGCTGTGGTGACTTAGGAGGTTGGGGGAACATGTAAGAACTGGATTTCTTGGTGTGATTACCTCTGAGCTGGCAAATCTCAGACTGAAGGAGAAGGAAGTGTGACACTGAAGGCATGGGATGTGTGGAACCTGAGGCAGGGATGTGGTCTGGAAAAAAGTGAATGGTCTTGCCTCTGGGATAGCACAGCTGACTGCTGAGAGGGAAGCCCTGAAGGTCTGAAATAGCTCTGTAACACATTCCTGCATCAAAGAAAGGCCACAGTGTAAGGTGGATGTAGAAAGTGTGTAAACACTTGTCTTGTTTTTTACAGTTCTTGGATTTTAGCTGTCTTGTATATGACAGATGTTTAAAGAAAAATGCTTTTCTTCCCCACAGAAATTACTCCAAAGTGTTACAGAAACTGATGAAACAGAAAACAAAAAGAAAGAAGAGGCTTTGCTAAAATCAGAGGTAAGAAAACTGAACTCCTTTGCTGCGTTGCACAGGCCAAATCTGTTAATATTTTGACTTCAGATCTCAGGCTAAGCCATGGAAGTCAAGGTTTGAAAGTGTCAAAATAAATTGCAGGGACAGCTGGTGGGGCTGGTTGCTTGGTTTGGTTTTTAACTCACATTGTTTTTTATTGAGCTGTGAGCATTTATTGCTGGGACAGCTCTTGGATGATCACAATAAAAAGTCTCTCTCAGGTGAGGAGGGAAAAGAGCTGTGTTTTCTCAGCCAAACTCCTTTACACTTCCTCCTGGAGTTTCAACTTAAGGCAATATTAATTTTTTTATGCTACAAAATTGTCTCATGTTGTACTTGTTTGCTTCTTTCAACTTTGAATTTAAGTGAGATTTGAAGTTTCGAATTTCAAACTCCTCCTGGGCTTTGTAACAGTGAAGGCAACCAAAATTATGTTCTGTCTTTTTAGTGAAATTTAAACTTTTTTCCCTCTTGAAGTACCATTTTGGTGGCATTGAAATTATGTAGAACTAATTAAAGAGTTACAGCTGTAGTGAGATATTGCTCAAGTGGTTGCCTGATGTAATATCTCATTTCAGTAGTGCTATAATAGAATAAGAATCTTTTCTGACTGGACTCTTGTTTCCTTACAGGGTTCTGAAAGAGCAAGTGCCCTGGCCAGAATCAAATACAGGTCTTATTCTGCTGCTGTTGAGGTGGGTATGAAAATTGATAATGGGGATGTATTTCTTTTTCAATAACAGTTTTAAGTATCAGTTTAATGTAAAAAGAAGGAATGAGTTAAAACTCTGTAATTCAGTTTTTGAATGTTGTAGTTTTCCTAACACAGCAGGGAAACCCAAAGCTTTTATTCTTGTTAGATTTATGGAACAATGCAGATAAGGCCTGTGCTTAGAGAATTTTCATTTACAGGGTATCTTTTAATATCCATGCTCTGTTCAAGTAGATTTTAAGAAGAATGTATAAATTAAGAGGAATTTCAAGAAGATGTATAAAAAATACCTGAGAGTTTAATTTCTCATACTCCTTGGAGATTGGATTCTGGAATCTTGGAAGATGCCTGTGAAAACTGAACTTGGGAGTATAAAGTCAAATGCAAGTTCTTGGAAACTTTGTTTCAGTAGCTTCACCCTTAAAAGAATATTTTTGGTTTGTCTTTTTCTTAGCAATCCTATGAGAAACATCTCAATTTTCTCTGTTTATTAAAATCTCCTATTGAAAAATGTGTCATTAAATGCAGCAGAGCTCTGGATTTGATAGCAGTCCAGACTTGTGAATGTGCAGTGATGTTTTCTAGGCATTTTAGCAAAATGTGATGATGAGGCTTTACAGAGCAGCAGTTTTTGGGATTCTTTTATAGGGGGAGGCAGCATGGTGTGGGTTGATAATAACAGAGAATGGATTGGGAATTAATGAATGTTCCATTATCTGCATTTTAAGTTAAATCCATTAAATCACAGAAGGGCACTGTCCTGTTTTGGACATTGAAAAACTGAAGAACAGCAACTACTGGGAGTCCTCCCTCCCTCTTTCCCCTTCTGTCCCTTTTCCACCCTGACATCCAGTCAATGCTTTAGTCCCTGCTGCTTTCTCAAGTGACCACAGCAGGATCTGGCTGTGGAAGTTCAGCTTTTTTTGTGCCACTCAGGTTTCCAGGTCCAGGAGACACCGCCAGGTGCAGTTGGAATCCTCTGAACCAGGATCCAGCTGTGGGAAGTCTCCAAGTAAAAAACCCAGCAGGAGACCACAGCCAGCAAGGAGAAGAGGTTCTTCAGAAGTGAAAGGTACTTCTCAATTGCATCCAGGTACCTGGGGGGATTGCAAAAGTTTATCCATTGCTTTCCTAGCTGGGTTAAATTTTGCTGTTGAGCAGTGGGAAATCACTTTTTCTAAGGAAATTCTCCTTCTGATATCCAACTTTTCAACTGTCTAAATTTTTTGTTTACTCCTTATTTGTTATAGGTTAAATGAAACTAAACAGCAAAATGGTTTTGAATTGTCTTTATTTTTTGAATTATCTTTATTTTGAAGCTGGGGATGTAATTTCAAAGTTCCAAACTCTGTTTGCAGGCTTGCTTAGCCTCTGCTAGGGAAAAAATAAGTTACTGAGGAAATAAATCCCTTTTCTTTAATTCTTTAATTCTTTAATCATCTCTAAGAGATGAGCATTGGTCAGTGTTGCCTTTGCTTACTATAAAATAGTAGATTAAGCATTTTGGAGCAGTAAGGGCATTTTGAGTTATTGAACTGAGTTGGTAATTAATTTGCTTTAAATTGGTAGTGTTAATTACTTGTTATTGAAGCTTTCTTAGTGAGCCATATTGAAGGTACTGTGAAAAGTAGGTTTGTCTGCAGCCTTTGACAGCATCTCAGGAGAGCAGCAGTGAACAATCTTTTAACTACTGGATGTGGGATATAGAAGCAAAAAAAAAAAGCTGACAGTTTTTCCTCAAAATCTGTGTGCAGGTGAAATGCAAGTGGCAAAGGAAGCTAAAACTTGGCATATTGGGATGCCAGTAATCACAGAAGAGGACTCAGATAAAGGAGGTACAACGATTGGAATTCCAGCAAACCACTGACTTGTCTTTAAATATCCCTCTGCTGTGTTTTACTGAAACTGAAGCTGATATTTTGGGTCATGTCTTGCTGCCTTGCAAAAGCTAGATTTGGTTTTAGGCTGCAAATCATTGCATCAAAATTGAAAACTTTGAAAAGCCGTGGCAAAATCCTGAGAGTAATTTTTTCCTACATGGATTTCATGAGTTTAATTGGTCCAGTTTAAAGGAGCCTCATCCTTCTGTAATACAACTTTGTCTTGAGGAGTTCCATTGTGTAGGGCAAAGTGATGCTTTTGGTCAGTCAGCCACTTAGAGGAGATGCCTGTTCTGGTAACTCTGGGAATTTAGGACAGAATAACCCTTCTGGCCTCATCTTTGTTGAGGGGAGAGAAGGTTCCTCTGCAGCCTTCCTCTCCAGTGTTTCATGGATTGAGCTCCAGTACAGCAATAGCATCCTCTGCTGTACTGGGAGTTCTCTGACATGGCTGGGGGAGGACTCTGGGATCTGCAGCAGGGCAGTGAGTGGCTTTGCTGTCACTCAGCATAATGGAAATAATGTAATTTTAATGGGGAAGCAATGGTAAAGCAGATTGCTCAAAGCTCACAGTGGAGTTGCTCTGCAGAAGCATCAATGTTGGATGATGCTGAGCTGCTCTGAGCTCAGAAGCTTCAGGGGTTTGTTCTCAGCTGCTTGAGGAAAACATAGCACAGTATAAAGAAAATTTTGCAGTTTATTTACTATCCAAAGTTGTATGTAATGGAAGGATAGTTAATATACAAGGGTATCTAATACAATTTAATATATTAAATTAATTTCTAATGACATTATATTTGTATTTGCTCTTTTTTAGAAGCAAAGGAGCATCTCATAGTACTGAAGTGAGATTACATTCTCTGGTCACTTTTATATGTAGACAGTGGGGATTAATTCAATTTTAAATGGTCAGATTGAAGGTGCCATGGAGCATTTAATATTGTACTTTGTTTACTTTCCCTTCACTTCACTTGTCCACATGTTGTGGACAAAAAGTTCCTTTCTAAATCAGGACCATTCTCCATTTCTCAGAATTTTCCAGTAAATTCTGAAGCATTAAACATACCCATAAGCAGTCTCCTGAAATATTTTGTGAGTATTCCATTTGTCAAATTCACAGCAAAATCTGAAAGATGTTGATGAAGAGCAGGAAGCTTTTAAGATGGGATAGGTTTTGAGGTACAATATCCATCAATGGAATTTCAGTTGATGCTTTGAATTATTGTGTTCTGTAGGATCTAGATGATTTTTCTTTATATTTAAAAAACATAGGGAGAAGGACTGGGAGGGGATCTCAAGGGCTCATCTAGGTAATTTCCTGTATTGGATGGAATTAATTCTACTTGAACAATTCCCATGAGGGAAGGTGGATTTAAAAGCTTGTAAAAAAACCCTTCTCTTTATTTTCTTTCAGAAACATCTCTCCCCAAGAGGAGAAGACGACGTTAGAGGATCCAGCTGGAGAAGCACTGATGTTAATGACAAAATGAAAATGTCAGAGGTAACACCAAGTGCTTGTTTTGGATACCTTTGAACACAACAGAAGTGTCTGGGACCAGAGCCACAGGTGATGCTGGAATACTGGTAGTGAGTGGGATACTTCAGCTGTCTCGTGGTGCCTTTATTCACCTGGTGAATGCTTCTTGTGGGGGACCAAAGTTGCTGTGTCCTGGCTGAGATGGAAAGAGAAGGCTCAGAAAATATTTGCCCATGTAAGAAATGTCTGTAATCCTTTATCTCTGAACATCAGGTTATTGACTGTTGACAATTAGTACAATAAATTATTTTTCACAGTTGTCTTGCTCCATTTTCTGGTGTGTAAACTTTACTGTTTGTCATGGTTTGATCCCACACATGTGGAAATGAACTTGCTGATAAGCTTTTTGTTGTCTGTCTCCAGCAGATCTGGAGTTACTGTGTATTCAAGTGAGGGATGGAAAAGGTGTTTATTAATTCTGCAGATAACCCTGAGCTGTACAAGGGCATGACTGGAATTCAAAATGATCTTTATAAATTGGAGGGGAGTGAAAGAAGTGGGTGCAGAAATAAACATGGATCTCAGTATTGAGAACAGGCACAGCATGGGGAAATGTTTGCTTGGCAACAGTGCAGCAGCAAAAGCAAATGGGCTGATAATCATCAGCTGGAGTGTTCTCTGTAAACACTAAAACCAGCAGAATTTGTGTCACTCAGCCTTGGAAGGCTGTAGTCTTAAATATCCCCATCTGACCATAACAGTTTAAGAAGAATGTGGAGTTACTCTCCTTGGAATTTCTCCAGTTGATCTTTCAGGAGAGGCCAAAGGAGTTGAGTCCTTTTCTACAAGAAGGAATAACAATCAGAAATTTGAAAAGATTTTGAATACAGAAGGAACCTAAATTAAGTTAGTTTGGTAGTATGACTCTCAAAGGCCAGAGGAACTGAAGTGCTCTTACCTAGAAGAAAAAACATTTGAAGGGAGATATAAATGGTTTTACTATAAAAGGTTTCCATATTAAAATGTTGGTTGGCAAGGAGGAATGGGCCAAAATGACAAAGAGGTTGGACACTGGAAAAGCTGATGATGAAGTGCCAGTGTTGCACTCAACCTTGTTAATGAGAAAAGAGGAAACACTTTGTGATAAAGCCAAACCTTACTGCACTGTAACCTGAGCAGTCAAATGTGCAGCTGAGTAACCAAAGTCTTGATAGTCTAATCCAAAAGTCATTATTGGCTCAGATCTAATTATTATAGAAAAAGAGTACTTCTACACAGATTAACAGTGTTGTTACTATAGGGATTTTTAAAGTCACCACACATGCATTTAGTTTCTAGTCTCTTTCTGGTTTATCATTCATTCCTCCACTGCACTCTTTGCCCTGAAGTTGGGCTTAGGCCATGGATGGAACATGCCTCAGGTGTGGTCTTCTTGAAAGGACTCATCTATGGCTATAAACATTTTGGAAGTATCATTCCAGTAAAGTTTAAGCAATTTGGTTTTATTTGGGTTTTCTGGCTGTGACAATGCCTGTGTTTTTCTGTTACCTGCACAAACCCTGCCTCTGTGCATTTCTTTTACTTTTTGGTGAGCAGGTACAAGAAAACCTGAAGAGACCTCAAAGGGAAACTCAATCAGATTATTTTTGCTCAGTGACATGTTGAATACAGTCCCCTGCAGTGGCACTTTTTCATAACATGACCATCTAATTTACTTCTTATACCTTTGAGCCATCCCAAGAGCTGAGTAAGGGGTGGAATCTGGGAATTCGTCACGGTTTTTGATACTCAGTGACATGAGTCTTCTGCAAATGATTTACAGTGTCTGCAAAGGCTTGGCTGGGCTTGGCTTGGCACAAGGATGGGTGCATTCAACTTGCAGTTATTTTCGTATTGTAATCATGAAAACAAATGTTCTGTAATTTGTTTATAAAATTACATAGATGTAAAATGAAAGTCATGATTAAGAATAAATTTAGAACTGCTGACTATCTGGATGGTGGTGGTTCAAAACAGTAATGCTGAGAATTTAGAGGCAGCTGTAAGCAGAGATTCACAATGCTGGTGTAATCTTTAAAAGACAAAAATCCCTTGCTGCAGCCTGATGGGCAATTACAAGCTTTGAAAAACAGGAGAGGGACTTCCTAAAATGCTTCATTGAAACAAGCAGCTGTCATTAAAAAAGCCCTCAACAATAATTCTGGACTTGCAAATAGTAATAGAGCTAGTAGACTTTCTGGGATCTAAATTCTGTCCTGCTTGTAGCTTCAGCTACTGCAGTAGTTAAAGTCTGCAAGGAAATTTAATCTCTGTAATGCCAGCCTAACTTCCAGTTGTGCTGGTGGATAGGAGTGAGGCCATATGACTGTGTGTGTCTGGATGTTGGTGCAATTTTCAGAAATAAATTGAATACATATGTTTTGGCTTCTCTGAGGTAGATGCACAACTGTCTGTTCATCCAAAAGTAATCACCATTTCTTTGGCAGAGCTGAAAGAGCCTCTTAGTGGAGGCTTGAGTGCTCAGTGTTTGCAAGGTGATGAATATTGGATAATACTGGTGATGAAAAGCAAAATAAACCTAAAACACCTAGAGGTGACATCAGTTTACAGAATCACAGAATCAATTACCTTGGAAAAGACCTCTGGCATCATCCAGAGTCCAAGTTTTGAATGATCACCACCTTGTCAACCAGAGCATGGCTCTGAGTGTCATGTCCAGTCTTTTCTTGAACACCTGGAAACTAAGTGAAAGTATGCAATGTATTTTTTATTCTTATTATTAAAGCAACCAACAAGGTATGATTAAGTCAAACTAAGTGCAAAAGGCTGGACAAATTAAGCTCAAATACCAGCTTGGGAATGCTCCTGTAAGCAGCTGTGCTCAGTATGGAGGTTTTTGCAGCCTTCAAACTGGAGTTGAAACAGCAATATGGGAGTGATGTGAAAACATTCCCAATGCCATGGATGACAGTGGAGATCTGTGTGTAGTTTAGTGTCAATGTGGGTGTCACCTCTAGAATAACTGGAGAATCCTACAGTAAAAGGGATTTTGCTGTTTCTTACAAGGCTAAATTTTTAACTGTGAAATTCTCTTATTAAGTAAATTTGTGTTGCTACCAATTGCACATCTCTACTGTGGTGAGCACAGGGAACAATTAATTAATCACCATCTGCATAAAGACACTACAAAGCTGGAGAGACTGTTCCATTCATTCTAAACCCTTTCTTTTTCAGACTGAAATCAAAAGCAGTCTGCTTTCTTTTCGTTGCCTTTATTTTTTTTTTTTTAAGGATTCTAAATGTAGACCTGATCCCAAAGGACTAAAAGATACTTTGAGGTTTATTCTAGTGTTATACTCACATGTCTGATGTAACAGGATCCTATACAGAGTGTTGGTGTTCTCTGATCACATGAGACATGCACAGCAGGTTTCTCCAAATGACCCTGATATTTTATCCCTTCTTTTTGTTTCATTTTGAAGTTCATTCTACATCTGGAGTTGCCTATTTAGATTTTCTAAAGCTTGCTATGTGGCTTCCTCAGCCCATTTTCATCTTGGTCCTCAAATCTGGGCCAGATCAGCCAGATAATGGAATGTTTCCCTCCTCCATGTGCAGCCCAGCATTTGGAAATGGGACTCCTGGAACTTCATCAGCTACGAGGAACTGAAAAATGTGCTAAGCTCTGTCTTGCTCCTAGCACCTAGAATGGCAGAAGATCCTGAGATGGATGGGACCTACAACAATCACTGAAGCCAAACTCCTGACCCAGCACAGGACACCCCAAGAGTCACACCATGTGCCTGAAAGCCTTCTCCAAATACTGAACTCTGTCAGGTTTGGTGCTGTGACCAGTGCCCTGGGGAGCCTGCTCAGTGCCTGCCCAGCCCTTGGAGGAAGAACCTTTTCCTGATATCCAACCTAAACTTCCCCTGACACAAGTCAGGCCATTCCTGCTCCTGTCACTGGTCACCAGAGAAGAGATCAGTGCCTGCCTCTCTCCTCTCCTCAAGGGGAAGTTGTAGACTGTGGTATGGTCTCCCCTCAGTCCCCTCCAAGCTGAGCAGACTAAGTGAGCTCAGCTGCTCTTGTAAGGCTTCACCCTCTGAGCCCTTCACCATCTTCCCAGCTCTTGGGTCCATCTCTGTGCTGTGACAGAGTTTGGCTGTAATAAAAACCATCAAAGCAACATTATCTTTCTGTAACAGACACCAACCTGCTTCCTCTTTAGTCACAGCAATGTAAACCTGGGTTTGGGAAATAAGGCAGGGCATAAGAGCCAGCCCTCAGCTGCTGAGGGCTATTGGAGATGGGGAGTAACTTGGTTCTTTCTTATGAGGGAGTTCTGTGTGGATTTTGAAAAGTGAGATCGCAATTAAATCCGGGAGACAGGCTGAGTGCGCGCAGCTGGGCAGGTGATTCTGACACGGCTGCGAGCTGTCCTTGTCCATCCCGGCGGGGCGGGGGCTGCCTGTTGTGTTTCACAGGTGCCACCAACCTCCCAGCCCGCTCCTGAGCACCCTTGAAAAGACACCGTGCAACATTTGGGACGGCGCAGCCAAACCCTTACCGTCCCCAAAGCCGCCTTCCGGGGGTGAAATGTGGCAGAACCGCGGCCCCCGGTGCCNGGGGGTGGGAGAGGGATGGGGGTGGGATGGGAATGGGAGAGGGAGCGGGATGCTGCGAGATGCGGGATGCCGATGGGAGTGGGATGCTCCGGGATGCTGATGGAAGCGGGGCACTGAGGGATGCTGACGGCCCCGGGGAGGGGGAACCGGGCCCAGCTCCGGTGGCCCTGCCTCTGGCACGGTGGGGAGCCCCCGCAGCGGGGCCCGGCAGGGTGGGAGGAGGAGGTTTGGGGTCGCTGTCCCCATCCCCGGGCCGGCTGCCGCCGGTGCCCCTCGGCCGCTGCCCGCGGGTCTCGCAGGGAGGAGGTGGCGGGGTGGGTGTGCTGCCTGTGTGCTCCTCACGGAAAGGTTCGTGTGCACAGACACGAATTTTAGGGAGAATAAAAGGATAGGAAAGCCGGCTTTTGAGATGCTGACGAAGAACAGGTGTTGCTGTAATCATGGGGGACTTGTCTGTGTCTGGGAGCCTGGGAGTTGTTGGCTTTTTTTTACCACGGTATAATAGAGATGATTTGAGGGATGACTGCCTCCAGATTGCTGATTGATGAGGGTGTTGTTTTGATTGATGGTGCTGCTGACCCACCCTGGCTCAGCTCGTGGTCGTGGCAGTGGTGCTGCTGCCAGGTATTTCCCCTGGTATTTCAGCTCACAGCACCGGTGAGTTGCTGAACCTGAACTGCTGCTGTTACACACAGTCCTGGCAGTCTCCTCCTGATCTACCATAAAAATGACAACTTTAATGCTTCTTGAAGATTGCTGGGTTGATTTTGCTACACCTTTTGCCAGCTTTGGGGAAAATAATCACGAGAGCCTTTAAGAGATGCCAGGATGGCATACAGCAGTGTATAAGCTCTCACGAAGAAAATCCTAGGCTTGAGCTTTTTATTTAAAAGATTTGGCTTAATCAGGAGTCTAATTTCTCTCCCCCTTTTGCCATTTGGTGATGTTCCTTTGTGTTTGCTGTTCTTCATTTTCTTTCAGGGCTGTGTCCCTAAGGAAGGGTCAACTCAGGCAAGGCCCAGGCTGATGGGTGGAGCTGTGCATTTTCCACAACATGGAGTCATTTGTGCTTCAGCATGGCCTTAGCAGAATTAGGAACTAACCTGGTTTGTTCAGAGTAGTAATAGTGCACTTTCACCTTGCAGAATCTGTCCTTCCATGAGTTAGATTTCATATCAGGGATCCACATCTGACAGTTGATTCCTCATCTGTTTGAAAATTGCTAAATGTTTTGATTGAGAAATAATAACCTGAAATGAAAAAGACTGGAGGGAAGCCTGAAGTTAAAATGAATAAATTGGCATTCCTTGGACTTGGTGTACTTGCATTGAATTCCACGTATATATAAACTGTGATTTTTATTGAAGTGGGAAAATCTGGATTGTTCTGTTTGGCTTTACACCCAACCTCAGCAGGTGCCAGCTTTTCTTGTACTTGTATGGAGCAGTGGCACCATCAGCAGGACTGGAGGATTCTCTTTTCTGGGGAGCTTTGGGAGGAGCAGGAGCATCCTGAGAGCTCAGGTAGTGTCCACTTCTGTCCTTGAGTCAGAGCTGTTCCCCTGAGAAAGGCAGAAAAGCCAGAAGGTCTCTTCCTCTGTGGTTCTGGGCTGCCAGAAGAGGTGGCAGTGATGACTTGAGGTGATCAGAGATACATTTTACAGCTGTCTGCTCTGGTTTAATTGCTGAATAATTCATTGTTCCTGCTGGCTCAAGGATCAGAAGTGAGGGAAGTTTGGTTTCCAGTAACTATGGCTTCAGCTCAATTGGAAATGAGTTTAGCTTGGACACAGTTCAGGTCAGTGCCAACCAGAACTGTGGATCATTTGACTACATTTCTAATGGTTTTAATTAAAGGTGCAGGAGCCAGTGCTGTTTAGCCTTTTATTGATGATCTGGATGAAGGGACTGAGTGTGTTGGTGACAGCATCAAGCTGGGTGAGAGTGTTGATCTCATGGAGGGAAGGCTCTGCAGAGGATGCAGAGGGCTGGATTGAAGGACCAAACCCAATTTTATGAGACCACGAGGTGAAGTGCCAGGTCCTGCACCTGGATCACAACAACCCATGAACCACCACAGGCTGGAAAGCTGCCTGGAGAAAAGGACCTGGGGGTTTTGACAGCAGTGAACATGAGCCAGGTGTGCCCAGGTTGGCAAGAAAGCCACTGGCACCTGGCCTGTGTCAGCAATAGTGCAGCAGCAGGAGCAGGGCAGGGATTGTCCCTCTGTTCTCTCACTGGTGAGGTGCATCTCAAATCCTGAATTCAGTTTCGGGCCTCTCATGCCAAGAAAGACCTTGAGGGGTGTGGGAAACTGTAAAAGTAAGAAAGCTTTTAGGAGCTGGGAGAGCAGGCCTGAGAAACAAAAAGAGCAGATAATTCAGAGCAAGTTGAAGCTGCAAATTCTGAAAGCAGAG
>VWYE01018943.1:0-27482 GCA_013398995.1 Alaudala cheleensis | reverse complement strand
TCCAGAGGAGATTCCAACTGGCTTTCATCCCAGTTCTGCAGCAGAAATGCACTCACAGCTTCAGCTTCCAGCCTTCTCCAACTCTACTCCAGAGGCTGAAGCACCACAAATACGTTGGAGCCACCTCTCCTAATTTCCCCCATTACAGCAACTGGGTTTTACAGGGCAGGCAAGCCTGGGACCTGCACAGAACTGGGATTTCAAACCCATTCCAACAGTGAAAGTGCCTCATTTGAAGGTGTTGGACAGCTCCAAGAGCAAGCCTCAAGTGCCAGCCTCTGCTCTGGGTCTCTCCCACAGCAGGACAGCTCCCAGCCATCTTGTCATCTCCAGGGTGACATAAGCAGAACCACATAGATCCTTCTCTTACCAGCTGGTCCCAGCCTGATCCCATGAGCCAAATTCCTTGGACTCTGGGACTCCTTGCAGCCCAGCCAGTGCCAGGGTTTCTGGTTGCTTGCTCTGTGTTTTGGCTCCACATGGATGCAAGGCAAGACAGGAGTTCTTGGATCCTGGAGGATTTCTCCCAGACATAACCCAACTCAGCAGGTCCAAAGCTATGGGATTGTGACACAACTGAAGAGCCCGAGATAAAACTTCCCAAGCAAAGAAAGAGCTGGAATAAAGTCATTCTGTTTAAGAAACCCAGGTGGAAGGTGAGAGTATGGAGCTGCAGAAGGGGCTGGGGGCAGAAAGGAGGGAGAGGAGGAGACAGGTTGATGATCCAGCCTCTCCCACTCTAGGAATGCACAGAAGCTGGCAAGTGGATCAAAAACACACTTGGGGATGTTATTTTGTTTAACCTTGTCTAATTCTTGGATTTCTTAGTGGAAGAATGTTTTCATTGGAAGCTTCTGGAAAGCCACCATGTCTGGCAGCAGGGCATCCAAGTGAGAACATGTCAAGCTCCGCTGAGTCCAACACTCAGCACCAAATCAGGCCAAAAACTGACCCAAAACACCCCCTAAATCTTCCAGCCAAACCTTGCCTCCTGCTCAGAGCTGCTGCACAGCAACACAAGCCCCTTCTCAGCAGCTCTTAGATGTTGCTCCAGGCAAGACCCAGCCAGAAGTCAGGACAGGCACAGCACACTCCCTGCAGGAACAGGGACAAAGCACATTCCCTGCACCCCAAAACACTGCCTCTCTGCAGTGCCACTTCCATCTGGTACTCCCAGAGCAAAGGCAGGCTCTCCACATCCTTACCCATGAGGAAGCAGCAATGACCAGGAGCATCACTGTGTGGAGCCCATGGATGGCTGCAGGAATGTCCTTATCTGGCTGGAAGAATCTGGATGTGCCAGGGCATTAAGTGCCTCCCTCCCTCAGCAGCAGCTGCACAGATTCCAGCTGCCAGGCTGGCTCCTTAACCACTCTGTGGCCCCAGTGGAGCTCCTTGGATCCCTCACTCCAGTTCTCAGAGCCCTTTTGTGTATTTTAAACACATTTCTTTAATTTCTCCCAATGGCTCCTCACTGAAATTCCTGAGCTGAGATCACTCAGCATCCTGTGATAATCCACTGGCACCAGCAGGAATTCACCTGACAGGGATTTCTCAAGCTGAGTTACCACAGCCTCAAGCACTCAAATTGCATGGGTCATTTGTGTTGTACTGAAAAAATACCTGATGTGAGGTATAAAACACTCCAAGGGTGCTGCTTCCTAATGGGATTGCATGGACACCCTTCATGTGCCAAGTGAGAGTTGTAACACTGGCACACTGGCACTTGGATTGGTGACTTTCTCTCCTTATTGTTTTTAATCTTTTTCTTCAAAATTATTCCCATCCATCAGAAATGGGAAAAAATGTTTCAACTCAGGAATTCCACTGTTTGGGCAGTATTTCCACTTGCCAAAACACCAGCTGACCTTTCCACGCTGTAGTTTAGGGCATACAACACACGAGTCCACACAAAAGAGCCAGAAGCCTTCTCAGATCCCAGCATAAAGCTTGCTGAACACTTTGGGGTGCTGATTCCAAGTGTCAAACTCCAGAAAAGAAAATAATAAAATAAATCAAGGTAATCTCTTCATTCCCACCTTCTTTTGCCACGTCAGCCTCGTCCTTTGCTGCCAATCTGACCACAGCTACAGTGGGAAACAAAGGACTTGAGGCTGAACAAGGGAAGTGTTTTAATCCTCCAAGGTGTCATGAGTTCCATGGAAAAACCACAGAGCAGCCATTCTCTGAGTGCTGTTTACCAGGTGCCCTTCATCTCCCTCAACCCCTCACTTAAGAGGCCCTGTCTGCTCTCAGCCTTCTCCAGTCCCCATGTTTTGATCCTTCTCTTCACTCCAAAGTGATCACTCGCCCATCCGAGTCCAGCCAAGAACTCAGCTCAATGTCCTCAAAGGGAATCCCATCCTACCCTGTGCTTCACCTAAGCCCTACCTTAATGCTCAACACCTCTTGCCTTTTACTCCTTTGTGCCTCATTTTCACTTCTGGCATTACCCTCCCAAGGAAAAAAACCCTGGGAACCAAAATCTTCCTAATTTCTTTTTTCCTGCAACCACAGCTTCCTGTTCATCTCTGCCTCACCTCCCAGCCATGTTCCATCCAGCTCTCCCAGGGTCACACTGAGACTGTTCCATGCAGCTCAAGACTAGAAGTTACCAATAATGTTCTCCTTCCAGGAAGTCTGTCCAATCTTCTACCCAAGTGACCTGCTCCTCAAGAGTTTCCCCAAAAGTCCATGGAGCTAAGACACAGCACATGCAGCAAGACCCCTGCAGGAATGCTATTAGCAGTCTCAGGTACAACAAATTGCTGCAGGGCACCTCCTCAAGGTAACTCTGCTATCAGCAGAATGCCTGTTGTAGAAGCACTGAATCATTAGGGCTGGACAAGATTTCCAAGATCACTGAGTGCAACCTTTGACCACAACCCACCATGCCAAACAAACTGGATCATGAAGTGCCACATCCACTTGTTTTCTGAACACTTCCATGGATGGGGACTCCACGCTGCCTTGGGTGGAGCAGGTGGCAGCCCCATCCCTGCACAGGAACCCTGGTTAACTGAAAGCAAATTCCCAAAATGAAGAGTTGTATCTGTACCCCAGCCTAAGCTGAACCACTTCCCAGTCTCTGTGGGTGAGAGCAGGGGAGAAGCAGCCCAGGGCAGGGAAAGCTGCTGCATTTCCTGCTGCCACAGCTCTGAGTGCAGCAGGTTCAGGTGCAGCACATCACTGAGCCACTGCCAGCCCACACTGGTCAGATGTCACCTGTGACAGCCCTGGGGTGTGAGCAGGGCTTGCACAATGCACATCCTGTGTGCACATGACTCTGCCTTGGGCACACACAACAGGTGGATCATTTCACCCTGGGCTGTTCTCCAGCCTCACTTTTAGAGCTGTGATCTCCACAGATCCCACTGGAACACTGACCTGGATGTCAGGAACTGCCACTGCTGACTTCAACACCCACGTCACCATCAGGTCCTGCCACTGGTACCAGTTCCACAGGTCACAATGGACAGACCACACACCCAAAGCCCTGCTGCTGTCCCCAGACTCAACCAAACAAAACCAGTTTCAATTCTGTCAGACAAGCACAGCCCATCACAACATGCCCAAACTTGAGCCAGCAGGAAAATTTCCTTCCAGGATAAAGCAAGGCTTGGGTCACTGGCCATAGGTAACAAACCCTGGAGTACAGACAGGAAAGCTCTGATGTTTTGAGGGACACAGACCACACAAGGCTCTGCCTCATGTGACACTGATCAGAGAGGATTCATTTTCTTCAGGAAGGTTCACATCTCTGGAAAGAGAAGCTGCACATCTGCATGACCCAGCCAAATCCAGCTGCTCATACTTGCACAGCAGTCTCCTAAAATGTTCTGATGGCTCTGGAGCCTGTCAGGGCACTGTCCCACCCCTGCAGCTGCACAAACACTCGAGGCAGTGGGTGCTCAGCTGCAGATGCTGAGAGACAAAAGACAACTTTTCATGCCCCACATTGTGCTGAAGCACAACTCTCCCTGTGCTGCCACCAGGCAGAGGATGCAGCCTACAGTTCACCAGGAGAACTGGGAGCTATCCTGCAAATAGGAAAAGTCTGATTCTATCACACATTTAGCTGAAAAAACTATTCAGTCCTCTTAAGCAACATTCAACTCAAAACAGCCTGGGGTGGAATGGATCTCTGGGTTAAGGAAGGCAGCGGGATAATACCTGAAGTCTCAGGGACCAGTTCCACAGGAAGGCAGGTAATCCACCTTCCCTTCCTGCCAGCTCCAACCTAACCACCACCAACCTGCACAATCCACACACAGGCCAAGGTGAGGGACCAAGCTTTCACATTAGGTGTAATAGAAAAACATTCTTTACTCTGCAAGTGTCTTTACAAATATATATTTATATATTTAAGCCCATTTCAGGCCATAAAAGCCCATAAAAAAAAAAAACAACCAGTACCTTTTTGAACAAGAGAAACTGCAGGGCAGAAGCCTGAGGTGACAGACTCCCACAGAGGGGCTGCTCTGGCACTTCTCTGAAGGCCTTTAGTTAGCACATAAAACCATCTCAAAAATCCTTTGATGTGAAAGGAGGGGCACCATTCTTACCCCACTTTCACACTCTCTGTATGAGGTAAACTGGGATCACTTTTACATCATCACTTTAGAAAGGAGATGTTGTATCCTGAAGACCAGCTTTTCCAAGGAACATTTGTGAGTGGGTTAAAAAGGTAAGATGTGTGGATCCAACCATAATGTGCTGTTGTCTCAAAATAGAAGAAGTTGATACTAAAAAGCTATTCCAGATACATACAAGTACAAACACTAGAGCTGGTCAGAAAGATTCAGTTTCAATGTTTTTTTAAAAAGCAGGGAAATTTTTCTGCAGTGTGGCTTTTCATTTCCCCTCTCCTCACTTTTCCACCAGTTCCATAAACCCTTCCAAAAAATTCACATGTCTGTTGTCAGAGTGCAAAGTCCATCCAAATCCCGTGTTTCAGTTCACTATCTCTACACTTTACAAATCCTGATGGCAAACCAAAAAGGTCTCAATTTAACTTAGCAAAAGTGATATCTAGAAAATATTCAACACCAAGAGGTCTTACAAAAAAACTTGAGACTACTAAGGCATTCTAAGGCACAGTGTTTTGGAAGAAGTGCTTTCTCCCTGTAGTGTTGCTTTATACACATCACGTGTGCGAGTCCGAGGGATGCAGGGAGCTGCAGGTGGAGGCCATGGCTTCTCCCAAGCAGGGAATTCCATCTTCTGCTGCTCTTTCACACATAGGCTCCCAATGCTGCGTGGAATTCAGTGAGACATTGCACCAGCTGCTGAAACTTGGGTCTCTCCTCTGGATCCAGGGCCCAGCAGCAGGCCATCACAGCAAACCTGCAACGTGGAGCACAGGGAAATGTCAGCCAGGCAAGCACAGCCCCAGCCTGGAAGGCAGAACAGCATTTGGGAAACTGGCTCAGCAACCAGAGAGAGACAAGGAGCCCTGGATCTTATGGCTCATAATGCTGAACAGCTCCTTCCAAGGATGGACACCTGGAATGATGAGCAAGGGAGCTGTCACCAGAGGTCCTGGATTAATTTAGGATATAACCCATGGCAATCCAGGAAGGAGCAGTACATATATCTCACTGGAAATTGCCCAACTGCTATAAAAGCATGGAATGATTTGGAAGGGACCTTGAAGATTATCCAGTCCCACTCCCTGACACAGGCAGGGACACCTTCCACTAGCCCAGGCTGCTCCAAGCCCTGTCCAGCCTGGCCTGGAACACTTCCAGGGATGGGGCAGAAACAGCTCCTCCAGGAAACCTGTGCCAGGGCCTCACTGCCCTCACAGGGAGGAATTCCTTCCCAATATCCCACCTAACCCTGGCCCCTGGCAGTGGGAAGCCATTCCCCCCCCATCCTGTCACTCTACCCCTTGTCCCAAGTCTCTTTCCAGCTCNCTTCCCAATATCCCATCGAACCCTGCTTCCTGGCAGTGGGAAGCCATTCCCACCCATCCTGTCACTCTACCCCTTGTCCCAAGTCTCTTTCCAGCTCTCTTGGAGCCTGTTTAGGCACTGGAAGGGGCTCTGAAGTCTCCCTGGAGCCTTCTCTGGTCCAGGCTGAACACTCCCAACCTGCCTCCAGAGCAGAGGGGGCTCCAGCCACCAGAATATCTCCATGGCCTCTTCTGGACTCCATCAGCTCCACCTCCTTCTGACACTGAGCACCCCTGAGCTGGAGGCAGCGTTCCATGAGCAATGTTAATCCCAGGCTTTGTCTGACAGGCAGAACAGGCAGGGAAAGGCAGCCCTGGCTCTCTCTTTGGGCAGCCTGGCTTTGCAGAGCAAACACCAAGCAGCAGCTGTCCCCTCCCCCAGCAGAGGCACTCACAGTTCATCGGGGCAGTTGATGGGCTGAGCTATCCGATAGCCATCCTTTAAATAAGCTGCCATCTCGAAGGGGTCGATGTCCACGTACGGGGTCTGGCCCAGGGTCATCAGCTCCCACAGTGTCACCCCAAAGGCCCACTGCAAAGGAACAGTGCAGGCATTAACACAACAGGCTCAGCCCCAGGGCTCCTCCAGCCAGGGCAGCTGTAAGCAAGATCACACACAGTAAGACAGCTTTACATACATGCTCTGTATAAGCAAATTCAACATGTCTTAGAACTGGGTTAATTAGGAATCACAGAACTGGGGGTAAATTGCCCAGAGAAGCTGTGGCTGCCCCATCCCTGGAAGTGTCCATGGTCAGGCTGGACAAGGCTTGGAGCAACATGGGCTAGTGGAAGGTGTCCCTGTCCATGGCAGGGGGTAGGATCCAGATGGTCTTAAGGTCCTTCCCAACCCAAACCAACCTGTGATTCTACAAAGTTGAACTAAATTTAAAATCTCACTGCACTAAGAAATCAGTGCTAAAAATCATGCAGTTTTTAACATGACATTACTGAACACCTAAATCTAAACAACAGTGAACACTGCATAATTGTCTAGCATAAAACTGTTATTTACTTTTTTACATTTTATTGCTTCAAAATGCCTCAAAAATCCTCAGAAATGTCTGCGAACTTCAAAGGATCAGAAAGGCAAACTGAATGAAATTGTAATTTTTTGATTCAGAATAATCTGTATATTTGGAGAGTCCTCAGGAATAGGACTCAGGAAAAAAAGAGATTTCATCTCAGTAAACCTGACAGCTGGATCAGCATTCA
This sequence comes from Alaudala cheleensis, assembly GCA_013398995.1. Lineage (NCBI taxonomy): Eukaryota > Metazoa > Chordata > Aves > Passeriformes > Alaudidae > Alaudala > Alaudala cheleensis. The sequence goes on along the minus strand of VWYE01018943.1, from coordinate 20,311 downwards.
ACACATTCAGCTGGCAACCCTTGCCAGACAGAGCTTAAAGTGCTGAAAAATCCATCAATTAATCCACACACAAGTCAAGTACAAGGAAAATGATTTATTATCTGGTATCCAGAGACCCAAGAGACCAAACAGAGATGGGCTGATACTGCACACTTGTGACTCACTACTCAAGATACACATCATCATTCATTAAAAATGGGCAGAATCATGCAAGGCTCCTGCAAGTCTTGTTTTAATCAAGAGAAGCCCCACCACTGCCCTGACCTAAGCCTTAAGGAAGGGATATTTTCAGGTGGGAAGGGCAGAGAAGGGCAGGGGCACTGATGTGGCCCCACTCCAAAGGAAGTCTTCTGTCCCTCACACAGAAGAGTGCTGAGGGACAAGGGGTGGTCATGAAGATGAGACAGAGTGACTCAAGCAGAACCACTCTGGGAAAACAGCTGTTTTAATTCCATAGGTAGCTGCATAAAATTGGCATGAAGAGATGCAGGTTTCATGTCCAACAGCAGGAAAAGCATGGAATTAAGATTCAGCAGGAATCCTGGTTTGTTTTCCTACACTCTGGCTGACTGATAGAGCTGCTGGCAGGGGAGCCAAACATTTATTGGGAAAGTTTCAAGCCAGCCAACACATTTGAAAGAGAGTCATCCAAAAAGCAAGCCTGGAACACATCCCATGGCATCTCTGCTGTTTGTACCACACTTCATCACCCGTTCCCTGTTACATGCAATGGATCACTGGGTTTGTTCCTACCAAACCCACAAAAACATCTGACATCAGCTTTTTGTGAAAGGAGGCCAGGTAGATGCAGAGCTGATATTTAGGGCACATGGTGTTTTCTACACCCAGAAGAACTGTTCACTTTTGAACTGTACAAAACTCAGATGGCCACGTGTCTGCAGTTAGAAGTGCGTGTTAAAGGTGGGTGGCATTTATCCCTCAGCAATGAAAAAAGGATTTCTGGGTTAAAATGGGCTGGGAGAGATGCTGAATTGCACTGGAGTTTTCAAAAATCGTTACAATGCTGAGATTTACTCATCCTAATAAAATTCCACATCTCACTGCCACTCTTACATAAGCTTTGATTTCCCAGTCCTCACGAACAGCAAATGCTTTCAGGATCCAAATTTTTATTAAATAATAAAAATAAAAAAAACACCACTTACTGGAGTTCATTTAACTCCCTAAAAACATGCTTTTACAGGCAACTTCCATTTCCTCCTCTGTCTTCAAGTTTGGTAAAACACAAACCCCCATGTGTTTTCCAATGAATACACATGTGGAGCACAACTGGCACCTTCCCTTCCTTCCTTCTTTTTCTTGTTGTTTATATGGCTGCAGCACTAGTACAGAGCCATGGAAGAAAAAAAAAACAAACCAGACCTTCTCTGAAGTTTCCTAAATTGGCACCAGGCCACTCTCTGGATGGGATGCATCCAAGGGCACTGAGGGAACAGGCTGAGGTCACTGCAACACTGCTCCTATCTCTGAAAGGTCACCTCAGCTGGGAGAGGTTCTGACCATTGGAATGAAGGCATCCTCTGGAAGAGCTGGGATTCAGGGGACTGTGGGCCACACAAACACCAGCTCCTGTCCTGCTAATGTGAGGGAGCTCCTTATCCTGGAGCTCACTCCTGTGTGTATGAAGCACAGGGATGTCTGGGATCAGCCAGTGTGGATTTAGGAAGGGAACCTGTGCCTGACCAGATCTCTGCTGAGCAGACAGAGCACAGGGTGAGCAATGGATGTCCACCTTGACTTCCAGAGGGTGCTGGGCACTGCCCAGGCTCCCCAGGGAATGGGCATGGCCCCAAAGCTGCCAGAGCTGGAGGGTTCACCTGGAGAAGAGAAGGCTCCAGGGAAACATCACAGCACCTTCCAGTGCATAAAGGAACTCAAGGAGAGCTGGAAAGGGATTTTGGACAAGGGATGGAGGGACAGGACAAGGGGGAAAGGATTCTTACTGTCAGAGGGCAGAATTAGATGGGATATTGGGAAGGAATTCTTCCCTGTGAGGGTGGTGAGGCCCTGGCACAGGGTGCCCAGAGAAGCTGTGGGTGCCCCAAATCTGGAAATGTTCCAGGCCAGATTGAACAGGGCTTGGAGCAGCCTGGGACAGTGGAAGGTGTCCCTGCCCACTGGCAGGGGGTAGAATTAAATGGTCTTTAAAGTCCCTTCAAACCCAAACCATTCTGGTTAGGAACAGAATCTGCCAGAAACCCCTGCACAGCGAGCATCCTTATGGGGCACAAGAGCAGAGATGGTGGTCACTGAGTGACTGGGTCCCTAGAAGGCCACCAGACACCTCCAACAGCTGCAAAAAGATAAAAATGTCAACAAAACGCAGAAAACAGCTCACCACATCACTGGCACTGGAGAACTCGTTGTTGACCAGGCTCTCCAGGGCCATCCAGCGCACAGGCCTGTTCTCATTGTCCCCCAGGCAGTGGTAGTCCATGGGGAACAGGTCCCGCGACAGCGCGTTGTCCGTGATCTTCACCTGCAGCGCCTCGTCGATGCTGGGCACAGAGAGCACAGCTCAGCAACCCAGCAGGGCACCTCACCCACTGCTCTGCTCAGCCCCAAGGCATCCAGCTGGGGACTGCTGAGCCACATCTCACACCCTGCCACTCTCCTGCATCACACACTGACTCTGTGATCAGCAAATGTTATCACGGCACCAATGTGCTCTGTGCCAACTGATAAGCACCAGAGAAATCAGCAGGCTTGATTAAAGAAAACCAAACATTTACAAGTGCAAAAAAATACTGTTAAAGTAAACAAGTAACTGCCTCAAGTTACTCCTGCTCTTTTAGAGATCCCCTATCAGAGCAATTAAACACTTCTAGTACCTCTGTGGCAATAATGAGGCAAAGATCTAAGCAAAGCAAGAGCCAGTAATACCTTCCAGCAGCCAGTACTCTTTGTGGTACCAAAAGCATGTGTCTGATCAAGCCATCTGCTGAAAAACTGTTTGTTCCCTCCACAAGAGATATTGATGCTTGTCAGAAATTGGGTACTAAGGGAAACTGGCTTTAATCAAGAAAAGATGACTCAAAATAGCACAGAGAATTTGCCCCCTCTGGGATGTGATTCAAACTCTTTGAACTTAAAACTGTGTGTAATAAAGTTCAGTGTTCTCATAAGCAGCTGACTTCAGAATGTGGCAAAGATGTTGGCTTCAACACTGTATGACAAAGATACAGAAGGAACATTGGGTTGGGAGTATTATAACAAATTGATTTTTGTTGTCATCTCATCTTGCCAATTATTTCTTTATTTTGATGAGAAAAATGAAATACAAATGCTCTGTGTGTTTCCCTCTTTACTATCTTTTATTTATTTTATTTCTATGCAGTTTCAGGCCAGTTCTTTATCCTCAAAATTTACACACCAGGAAATTTCCTATCTAGTCATTATTAAGAGTTCAGAGAAATTCCTAGAAGACCTGCTTGAAAACAAATGCAATCCAAAGGGCAACTCCCCAGCTATTAGAGAGCCCTGACTTGTGTAATCCTCATGTCCAGTGAAATTGGACCTGGCTGTGCCATGGGCACATGAGACCAAAAGCATTTCCTCCCTTAAACCTGCCAAGATCACTGGAATCCTGGCTCCTTTCCCAAAATTAGGACAGGAGTCTGATGCACTTCCCAGCCTTTCACCACCCAGAGCAAACCTGGGCAATAAAGAGGGGCAGGTGGAACAAAGTCTTTCAGGGGACCCTGGCTACTGGCACCTCATTCTCCTTCCAAACATAAAGCTGCAGGTGATGTCCCTGATGTTTGTGATCTGTCCATTGTGGTCCCAGTTCCTCCTCAGTGTGCTCACCAGTGAGGAAAAGCAATAGAAATTAGGAACCCCATCACTGAGCATCCTTATGGGGCACAAGAGCAGAGATGGTGGTCACTGAATGACTGGGTTCTCAGAAGGCCACCAAACACCTCCATCTCTACATTCTGGAGTGTATTCCAGCCTGAAGATGGTTTCAAACCTCTCTCTGGCATTCCTGCCATTCCAGAGCACATTTCTATCTATCCACCTATTGGCAACTAAGAAATGTACCAATAAACAAAGTATTTAACTTAGTTTTTAAAGAGAAAAAAAATGAAGAAAACCAACTTCAAACAAAAATCTATCCATTGATAAATTGCTGAAGATATTCCAAGTTTTTATTGAACTTGAAGAGAAGCTTTAATTCTTTTCAAGCCTTTGAGAAAGTGATAGACAAACCCAGCTGAAGCATTTACAGGGAGGATGTTCTGCATCTTTTAGAACCACAATTCCTGGTCCCCCTTTGCTTTGGGGGAAAACAACTGCACTGACTACCCCAAATGTGCACTTTGAAGGAGAGCTCAGGCTGAGTGCAGCTGCAGAGGGGCCAGTACTTACACACAGTTCCTTGCAGCCAGGTCCTTGTGGATGACCTCCCTTCTGGCCAGGTAGCTCATGCCACAGGCAATCTGGATGGCCATGTGCACCAGATCCTGCTGGGAAATCGCCTGCAAGAGCCCAGAGCAGCAGCCATCAGCCCTTCAGCCCAGGGCCTGCAGCTCACTGTGTCCCAGTGCCCCCTCCCCTTCCAGGCCCCACCACCTATGGACACTCTTGATGGTGCCTTACTCTGAATTTTAACTTCTTTTTTTGGATGTGCTAAGGGGAAATATTTCCATCTTTCAAGTGCCTCACTCTTTGCAGCCACTTCTCCTTTGATTGGAAGTGGACATAGGCAAAAATGGTCCATTTTACCCCCTCTTCCCACACCTTTTTCACTTTGTTTCCCTGGAAACCAGCTCATTTGCAGACAGCAGCAAAGTCAAAATCCTTGTTGCTCTCCAAAACCAGTATCAAAGGCTGTTGCTTCAGCTCTTTTTGCAACTTCACAGTCCCATCATAATTCAACTCTTGCATGTATTTATAGCTTGGGATACCAAAGTAGTACCAGTAAATCTGAAATTCCTCCATACATGATTTCCCTTAACTTAACCCACAATTTTCTCTATTAATTGATGTAATTTTAGGATGCATTAATTGAGTTCCTAGCCTGATGAGAGCTGACTCAGCTTCCTGCCCTCTGAACACCCAGGATAAACAGCCAGGAATGCTCTCCTGGTGGGAATCAAGGCTGGGGAGCCACCTCTGCAGTTCTCCTGAACAGGAGAGTGCCACAAGCACTCCTCAGGTGGCACAAACTCAGGTGGTTTAGTCCCACATGGCTGAGGTACCTGAGGATTGTTGGCCTCCACCAGTTTGCACTGTCGCAGGAAGAGTTTCAGGTTGCCCCAGTTCATGTAGGGCAGCAGCACCATGGGTTTCTCTCCCTCCTCTATACACACATGAGTGATGGGCAGCAGATTCCTGGAAGACAGAGAAATTCCTCATGTTATGGAACTGGCATTTGATAAAAATACTTCTGACTCCTAAACACATAATTAAAATTAATTCAACACGGAAGAAAAGCATTTTATCTTGTATTAGGAATTGCAGAGCACAACATGTCCAAATAACTGAAGCCCCAGACAGCACTTCTTGTAATAAATGAAATATTTGACTACTTTCCTGTTATGAACAACCCTCCCAATGTTTTCATTTAGTCCAAGAGGGCTGACATAAATCGTTGTGAATACAGGTTCCCATTTGTACACAGCAGTGCTATATCCTGAACTGAGAGGTGTAGTATTCTACATCAACTACAGATAGAAAATATAAACTTCCATTGCAGCAGTTCAACAAAAAAAAGTCAGAACATCATGTCTGAGCTGCTGCAAAGTGACAGAAGAGAAGATTTTAGTTCTGAATCAGCTACTTTAAGGGCCTTTTCAAGCCTTTTGTGACTCCTATACCCCCCACGCTGCAGTGTCTGCACATCTTCCTTAGAAGAAATATAAAATATTACATATATCAATATGGAAATTCATAGAAATGCAAACCAAACTGGATACAGTTTCAATTTCCATTAATCACTTTAAAAAATACCTTTATTTTCTATTAAAAACCATTAGTAAAAGTCACCAATGACTTACAATTGTTTTTAATTTTGAATTTTCTTACTCTTTCCTGAAAATTTCTCATAACCAGGTGTCACATCCATAAGCCCCAGAGACCCATGAAGGTCCAGGCTTTTTAGGCAGTGTAGGGAAGAAAAGCTTTTTGGACATTTGTTTTTTAAAGTTTGATTTATAAAAGGGAGGACAACAGCTCATTTGGAATGATGAGAGAGAAGCAGGTTCATTTTGTTTCTCTTTTAGCTATGTTTCACCAAGAACCTGCCACTCCTGTATTTTAGGCAAGGCCTTTATTATATAAGGCTGGGTGAGCTGGGAACATCCAGCTTGGAAAGGATCCAGGGAGAGACTTTAGAGCCCTTTCCAGGGCCTGAAGGGGCTCCAGGAGAGCTGGAGAGGGACTGGGGACAAGGGATGGAGGGACAGAACACAGGGGAATGGCTCCCACTGCCACATAGGAATAGATGTGATCTTGGGAAGAAATCCTTCCCTGTGAGGGAGGTGAGGCCCTGGCACAGGGTGTCCAGAGAAGCTGTGGCTGCCCCATCCCTGGAAATGCCCAAGGAAATCTCCAGGTTGGATATGGTTAGTGAAAAGCGTCCCTACCCACGGCAGAGATGAGCTTTAAGGTTCCTTCCCACCCAAACCACCCTGGCATTCCATGATTCCACAGAAGTGTTGCTGAATTCCCAACAACGAGCTCCCTCTCCCCAGGGAGCTTTAGGCCAGGCACTTCCAGCTCACAGTGCCATGGATTTGTCAGCAGCTCTGCCTGCCCTACCTGTGGTGAAGCCCTCGGAGTTTACAGCTCTCCGTCAGCATCATTGTCACCTGCACCTCTGAGGCTTGATCTGAGGGAAAAAGGAACCACAGATAAACCTTGGAAACAAATCAACAGATTAATTACAATTCAGTCCAGATCTGAAAATCACTTGAGGTCATTTGAGCACAAACAAAACTTGTTTGCCTCCTCTTCTTCAAATGGCACTTACAAAAAGCTCCAAAGTTCAAGGTCAAGCTCTGAGGCTTGTTTCTGCTTCAATGAGTGGGGTGAAGCCCAGAAAGGAAATCAAGCCCATTCCAGGTGCTGACAGGCTGTGCTTCTGCACTTCCTGACAGTTTCTGGGCAGGCAAAAGCTTCACTGGGCAGTGTGGTCCCATCCTGCACAGGACTGGTGCTCATGGAAGCACTGGGAGGTGCCAAGTGCTTCCCAAGCAGGAATGTGCTCAGAGGACACTGCTTTGGGGCTGAATTACCACTCCAGGTACAGTTGTGTTTACTGCCACATGGCTGGAGGCTGTTTATGTCTAGATTTACTTATTTCCTTGCTCTCTGCTTGACACACTTGACTCTTGGTAACCTTAGAACTGTTTGCTGTTCTCTTCCCCGCCTTTAAGGATGAATAAATAAATAAAACCACTGCTGCCAGCTAAGATTTAGGCACCTGTGGTAACTCCAGTGACCCACAGCAATCAGAGCATCCATGGAGCAGAAGCACAAGTGGTGCCTGGAACCCCATTCCCACCACTGTTTATGGATTTGGGGCTTTTTTCACCCTTTGGTGGCAGGAATCTCCAGGGAAGCTTAAGGAGACGTCAATGAGAGCTCTCCCAATCCCACCCTGCTCACACCTGGGAGCATTTTGTGTGTCTCCCTCGTGCTGGGACGAGTTCTGGCAGGGAGCTGGCACAGGAGAGCCCAGCACAGGCTCCTTGCTGCACTAGGGGGAATTTGCATGTTGTGGATGAGTCAAGCCAAGGTTTTATTGCCCTGGGAGGAAAAATAAGCAAGAAATCCTCTGCTCTTTTCCCTCCTCCAAGGTCTGCTCCTGCTCCCTGTACAGCCCTGACACCCTCCAATAACTGAGCCTGAGCCCTGCAGAAGAAAATGTGACTCTGGCTGAGTGAAGAGTGAGGGGAGCACTCTGGAGAAGCTCAGAGGTGCCACTAAATTAGTGAGAATTATGGCTGTGGTATATTATGGGATGCATTAGCCAGTGCTTTTGGGCCCATCACTACAAGGACATCGAGGGGCTGGAGTGAGTCCAGGGAAGGGAACAGAGCTGGGGACGGGGCTGGAGCAGCAGGAGCAGCTGAGGGAGCTGGGAAAGGGGCTCAGCCTGGAGAAAAGGAGGCTCAGGGGGAACCTTGTGGCTCTGCACAACTCCCTGACAGGAGGGGACAGCTGGGGGTGGTCGGGCTCTGCTCCCAGGGAACAGGGAGGAATGATGAGAGAGGAAACAGCCTCAAGTTGCACCAGGGGAGGTTTCAGCTGGATATTGGGGAACATTTATTGACAGAAAGGATGGTCAGACATTGGAACAAGCTGCCTGGGGCAGTGGTTGAGCATTTAAATCTGGAGGGATTCAAATCTGTGTGGATGTGGCACTTGAGGATGTGGGTCAGTGGTGGCCTTGGCAGTGCAGGGTGAATGGTTGAACTCCATGGTCCTGGAGGGTTTTTCCAACACAAACAAATCTAAGATTCCTTTCTGTTTGATAACAAGTCTGTATGTGGGGATGGTATGAACAGGTAATTGCAGTGCAGGAGACACTGAAGCCACAGCCAGCTGAAGTCTTTGGTCTGCTCTCCAACAGAAGCATGAGAAAGAGATGGTCCTACCCTTGTGGACACCTGATGAATTTGATTATGCACAAGACAGATGCAAAAAGCTTGGAAAAAGGAAAGAAAAACCAAGATCCTACATTAAAACAAAGTTACACAGCCCTGAATGAATGAATCAGGCAGTTGTAAAAGCCAGCATTAAAAATGGAGGTGGAAAATCAGATTCTGAGAAGTCAGAGGAGCAGGTTACCTGTACAGACATTCAGGTGTAAAAGCAGTAATTAATTACAGGGCCCAAAGACATCAACCTCTTCACCCAGCACACAATGAAGGGAGGAAAGAGATTCCTGGGTGTGAGTTTAAACTCCTCACACACTCTCTGGCCTTGTGCTTGCTGAACTGGTTTGCTTTTAAGTATAAGAGCCACCAAGCAATAATTTGAAGCTTTAACTCTGAGATTGTTTAAGAGTGGATTTAAAATCTACAGAACGAGTCAGGCTGGTTTGGACAATGCAGCCATTCATCTGCTCATGGTGACTCTTCTGCCCATGCCTTTCCCTTTCCAGCACTCAGGGAAGTTTCCAGCAGCTCACTGTGACATCCTGTTGTTTTCTCTCCACCTTAGCGTGGCTGAGCACCCAAAAGAATGATTGACTCCCAGGCAAGTATATAAGGAAACTGAAATCTTATCTTGTGAAACAGTCCCACCATCCATATTGTATTTGCTTATCAATATGATTTCCTTGTTTTCTGCATGTAAAAAAAACTTACCCAACACCAACAAATTCAACAGACTCAGAACAAACAATAGTGTTCAAGGCTAATCCTCCCCCAGTTGAGACTAGTGCCAATTTAGAACCACCACACAATTTGATTATTGTGGGTTTGTACTAGATATAATTCAAAACACAATATTAATCACCACTTCTTGGAGTGATTCTTGTCAAAAGGGGGAAAAGAACACCAAAATACTGCTACTGCAACAGTCCCCACTGCAGTCAGGCTTCCTTTTAAGGCCATTTTCATCAGTTACAAAGAAAAAAGTTCAGTTAAACAAACTCTGTCACATTTAGTAGACCATAAACACTTTTGAGCAACCAACACACAAATCTTCACAGCCCAGGACAAGGTGATTTTGGCAGTATTACATTTTTTTGTTGTGAGAGCCTGGTAAATGTGACCATGCTGTACTGAAAACCCTTAAAACCAACCCAGCAAAGCCACCATTTCTAGTTTTGGTAAGAGAAACAGAGTCCCAGAGCCAAGCCAGTGCCAGCTGTGCCACAGCAATCCCAGCTTGCTGAGACATTTTTCCAAGGACATACTGAGATGAATCCTATAGATTTCATCTTCCTGCCTGGGCCAATCCCAAATTCCCCAAACTGTGTCGATCTCTGAGCGCTACACGAAAGCACACACACTTTGTTTTCTTGTGAGAGCTGTTTGTGCAGCCACTCAAAGAAAGCAGGGGAAGGATCCTGTCAAACCCACGGGATGCCCCACAGGCTTTTGTGGCTCCTTTTGTCTGGCCCAGATTTGTGAAGATGTCAGATACCAGCACAGCCACACACACAGCTGCAGAGGGGAGAGGGGGAAAAGCCTCCCACAGAGCCAGAAACCTCTGAAATTACAACAGCTACTTGGAGACACAACTGAGGAGGTCACAGTCTCCCATTTATTAAATTTGGGCACCAGGAACAGCCCTGAATTTAAGCTGAGTGCTCCAGGGCGAGGCAACAAGGGCTCGTTGCAAAACTTCCTCAAAGGCCTGAAAAAAGCTAAACTGAGGTATTGCCATTATTTGTGATTGAGAACATGTCAGTGCTCAGCCATGAGTGGGGTTGCAGTTGGATAGTCATGGGGAGCAGCCAGGTTTCCATAAGGCACTTATGCACCAACAGCTGAGAAACTAAAGAGCAGCAACTTCAGGTGAGTTCAGAGGAAGATTTAACACCCAGAAATATTCCAGATGCTCCTTTAGGACCAAAAAGGTCCAACTTTCAGAAGGTGCTTAAAACCAAGACTGAGATAGATGCAAATGCATTCCAGAGAGGAAGATGCTCTCCAAGGCCTGGTTTGACCCAAAAGCCTGGCTGTGAAAGCCTGCCCTGAGGCCCAGGGCATGTACAAGGCAGGATTCCAAGCTCTGATGGAGCTGCAGGTTTATCTCCTGATATCACAGGATTTGTAAGCAGCCAGTGGAGCCAATGGGGCTCTTGGCACTGTTCATTTTACAGAGGAGGCTGATCCCTCTGTGCTGGGATGTGCTGGGGCCCTGCCTGGTTCATGGGGAGAAAAAACACCTATTCCATTTTTACCAACTTCTTAAAATCCAGCTGCAAAAATGTATTTTAAAAACTTTGTTCATTGTAATTCATTGATCACATGAGTCATCAGGTGAAGAGATCTTGGGGAAGTCCTGTGATGACATTAAATTGAAGGAAATTGCCTGCTCTGAGAGCAGGCACTCATCAGCTGCAGGGCACCAGGCTCTGCTTCACCAGGAAAAGTCACTCCACACCCCAAAGGATGTAGCAGAGATGAGAAGCAGCAATTAGCTGGATATTGCAGTGGAGAGCTGATTAGCTGGATGTTTTCATGAGTCACTTTTTAAGTCAGACCTTCCAGAACCTCAAAATAACAAAGCTCAGCTTAAGTAGGATCACTGAATCCTATAAAGTTAGAAAAGCTCTCCAAGACCACCGAGTCCAGTCACTCCCCCAGACAAAGCCACTCCTAATCCATGTCCCCAAGTCCGTGAAATCCCTCCAGGGGTGGGAACTCCACCACTGCCCTGGGCAGCTGTGCCAGGGCTGGGCAGCCCTTTCTGGGAAGAAATTTTCCCTGATATCCAACCTAAACTTCCCCTGGGGCAACCTGAGGCAATTTCTTCTTGTCCTGTCCCTTGTTCCCTGGGAGAACAGACTGACACCCACCTCACCATAACCCCTCTCAGGCAGCATCACAATTAGAAGATTTCTGACTGTAGAATGGTCACTGAAATCTCTCTCTTCAGAAGACAAAGCAGAACCTGAAAATCCATGTAACCACAGGTTTTAAAATTGAACTGAGTCACATTTGAACCCTCTCACAGCCTGCTACAGGCAGGAACAGCAGATTCTCTCAGCACTCTTGTCAGCAGCAGCCCTGCAAATGCTACAGCCAGGAGCTCCAAGGCTTCTGCTCGATGTTTCCAACAGCAATAGTTGAGATGTTTTACCTGCAGCTTTTCTCACCATTGGACCATCTGTAATGGCTTGTTCCCCTGTTTCATATTGCAGGGTAATACTTGCCCACATCACAACACTTCTACAGCCCATTTCCTACACACCTGCCTGTTTTCACAAACTTCTGCTACCCTGCTTACTTTTCAGCCTTGTGGCCTTGCCAAACATCCCACAGGAAGTGCACAAGGTGCAGTTACTGAAGGGTGGCAGGCACACAGGCAGGCACAGTGGTCACAGAGTGGTGTGGGCACAGGAACTGAGAGTGCACGACTGGAGCAGCTCCAGGTGATAAAAGCTCCCAGTATCAACACATCCTCCTTAATAACTGCTGCTTCTGCATGGCAATTAATTAGGCAGAACTGCTCCCAAGGCAGAATTCCACCCCAGTTCAAAGAGAATGCATGCCTGAGTATTGCTTTAACCCTTCTACACAAGTCTTTGGAAGAAATTCAACTCCTGTGCTCACATCTGGTGCACAGGACATTTTTAATGCTCCTAGCAGGTAACTTTCACAACTTTCCTTCACCAGAAGGATACTAAAGGAATGCAAGGAGTCATGATCCAACCTGTTTTTTCATAGGCAGAAAGGAAAGTACATATAAATAATATTTCAGCTTTACCATTTTGAGGCCCCAGGAGTCAGACAGGGCCAAGTGGAGCATCTGATGCTTCCTCTGCCATGGACTGAGCACAGCACACTGTGCTCCTGTTTGCAGCTCAGAGCTGCAGGAGGTGTCCAGCTCATCACTCCCACAAATCAACATCCCCCTGCTCTCCCAGGCAGCCCTACAGAATTCCAGCCTCCTGTAAAGGTAAGACTTGCACACCAAACCACTGCAGGAGGAGGTTACAGCACAAGACACCATACTTAATCCTGATCAAATTTCCAGAGAGCAGGATTTCTCTTCCAGTCATCCAGGCATCAAGTATCAACGACAAGAGTTTATTTTGCAAAGCAAGGCAGCTCACACTGACAAATTCAAACCTAATTTTAATAAATCCTGGGACTGAGTCAACATGACACTGCTAAAATAGGGAATGCTATTCTGGTTATCCTGCATTACAAATGCACATGTACTTTTAAACCATAGAAAAGGGTAGAGAAAAACAGGATTTAGGGATAGTCTTAGTTCCCTGTGTAACAGCAACAGCAGAATCCAAGGAGCAGCAGCAAAGAGGAGGAAGTAAAAGGCTTTTTGCTCAATAATCCATGTAACTCAAAATGACCCTGAAAGTGCTAAGTAATTGAAAGTGAAACTGGGACACAGAGACATGACTGATGTCACCAAGAGTCAAGGGGCAGCACACAATAAAACCAACATAAAGTAGGGATTGGAGCTGTATGTAAATTAAAGTGCCCTGCAGATGAATTTCTTTAGCACATGGAATAATAAATCTTTAAATGATGTGGTTCAATACTTTGGAAATCATCCCCTCAGCATTTTCTGAAACATATTGAACTGCTTTAGGTGTCCCAGGATATTTTCTTAAAGAACTAGGATTAAATGACAAATCAAGTGCATTTTTAGGCTGATATTCAGGAATTTGCTAGTTATCCCAAATTTTTTAAATTTAAGTATCTTCCTTTACAAAGACACTCAAGAGTTTAGCTCAGATGAGCAGTAAGTAGCTCTTGATATTTATTTTTTTTTGCATAAGGTGTATTCTTCAGAAACAGGATCCTGCACTCTGATTTTGGGAGGTTCAATACTTTGAACAATTAATTCAAATACTGCATGTTTAAGGTATGAACATAGAACTATTTTCACAAGGCTGTGCTTTCAAGAATGAACTGCCCAGAACAGCAAATCACATAAATTTAAACATGACCCCTTGAGAACAACTGTGGATACTCTAAGTTCTGGTATCTATTTAGTGGGAACAAGAAACCTTCACCCTGGTTAACACAGAGCTGCTTGTCCACACTTAAAACTGTGCCCATTGCTTTCTCCTGCTTGGCACAGCCTGAATTCTCAGCATTTCTATTCCTACACTTCCCAACTGCATGAAGTCCTAAAGGGTCACCAATCCTGCCATCATGGAATGGTTTGGGTTGGAAGGGACCAGGGACACCTTCCACCAGACCATGATGCTCCAAGGCCTGTCCAACCTGGCCTGAACACTTCCAGGGATGGGGCATCTCCTCTTAACCAGACTAGCAATAAATGAAAGAAATCTAAATAGTAAAATGTCAGAGATAGCCAAGAATGCTGAAAGTCTTTTAGTGACCCAAGATGACAGAACTCAAAGCTTTGTTAAAAGCTGATAGAACAATAAAGTTTCAAGAGCTGACCTTTGTCAACACCAACTTTGTTTCCAGTGCTTTCCATGGGTGGTTTGTTTCCAAACACTCCTTCCTTGTACATCACAAAAATGTTAAGTGGTTAGAACATGAAATGGGAGCAGCTGGGTTATCTTGAACTGCACACTGGGTTGTTTTTACCAAGAGTGTACCTTGGCCAGAACATCCTAAATGAGTCAGGGCTCTACACAGCTCACCCTCACTTCATATGTTCCTGGAATAACACAATTCCATTTGTTTTGTTAAGAATTTTCTCTTTCACAGGAAAAGCACCATTAAACAATGTGTTCTTTAAATCAAAGGTGAAACCTGTGTGTTTTCTTCCTCCTCTGACATCAGATGGTTTAAAAGATTCCCCAGACAGGCTGAAGAGTTCTGTAAAACCCTGGCAAGAGATGCAATGCCAGCTTGGAGAAACATGCCATCAGAGACACTTCCAAAGCTGAGAGGGATTGGAAAGCTCTGACTGGAAAGTGAAGCACTGCACCCTCATAACACAATTTTTCTGTAAAACAAAAAACACAACAAAGAAAGCAAATGCCAGCTAAGTCTCTCATCTTTCTAACAAAGAACTTATTCAGGTTGTGTTGATCCAAAGGTTCCAAAATCCCAAATATTCTAGATAACACATCCTTGTTCCTGCTGGCAATGACACACATCCTCAATCTTCATCAGTGTCTGTTTGAAGACAGAAAGAGGGTGAATTTTCCACTGAAATGTCCAAGTGTGACAGTAACTGTGGCTTTGAGCACCTTGCCTAGCAAAGGAACACAGTGCAAGAGTAAAATGCACAGACAACACAAGTGTATGGCCACCATGAAGGATGTAGGGCAGTGTGAACAAGTCACACCTTTTCCCCAGAGCTTGGCACCTTTGCAGTCCAAAGTTATTAGAGCTTCCAGAAAGCCAAGAGAGATCCATTTTCCTTTTAAGCTCTCCTTGGCACAAGGCACTGCACATATCAGAAGGCTCAGACACCCAGACACAGATAACAGAAGATTAAAAAAAACCTTATAAACTCATCTATTTCATGAACCTGCACGTAGAAACTTTGTCACTGCCATGGGCATGTTACAACTTTCTCCCTGGAGTGAACTGAAGTTCCATGAAAGAAAAAAACTCTTTTAAGGATCTGGAGTGAAACTCAGGGATGAATCCTCCTGCAGCTGGTCTTTATAAGAGAGATGGTGTTGAGCCTTCAAGAGAAACGTCTCCAACTTTTACACCCCATCAATTTAAGAGCTACAGAACAAGTAATCACTGAATCACTTCAAAAGTACTTCAATAACTTCATCAAGTGTTCAGATGAAAGACCCCAAATTCTGCAGCAGATGAGAAACCAGTCAGATCATGCTGAACAAGCACACTCCAACCTATTCAACCCCTGCATTGATATTGCTTCATCAGGCTCAAACTTGCTGTCTTAGAGTCTGACCTAACAGTTCTACCCCAGCTTGAGACAACAGGGAATACAGAATATTGCAGGAAACTCTCTGGATGGGCTCTGCTACCTCTCAGGCAGGTCCAGCTCTCTCAGGTTTCATGAATTACTGACTCCCTTAAGAGCAGATCACTTCAGAAGGGGAACAAGCAGGAAGTTCAGAGAAATCCAGGGATCCTGTTCTCACTGAGCACCCTCCTGGTTTATAGCAATGTTCTGCATCTCATTGGAGCTCTGGAAAACACTGGGGAAGGAAAGTGGGAAGGGCTGCTGCAGTTACTGCACCTGGGCTTTTGATCCCTTGGGGGCAACAATCAACCATGGGGAAAGGACACAGGGAAGAGCCAAACTGCCAAGGCTGCAATCACTCTCCCTCCAGAGCAGGAAATACCCACAGGTGTCACTATTGCCTGTGAGCACAACAGCCACAACATCCCCCTTCCCCAGCGCAGCAAATGGGACAACTGACAGCACATTCCCCCTGTCCACATTCTCCAAATGACCCCTCTTGAAAGGGTAGGAATGCTGTAATACACTGACAGCTGAAAGAGGTACACATGGGAAGAGATCCGTGACAGGCACTCAGGGCACAACTTTTCTTCATGGATTTTCATTCAGAAACTACTCCCTGAACAGCACAACCTGAGCTGAGTGGCACAGAGCCCTTCTCCTAACAGCCACCAAACCCAAGCTCATGGCCCAGCTATAATACTTGTTGGGCTGAGAGGGCTCAGTCTGGAGAAGAAAATTTTCCAAGGACACCTTTGTGGACTGTAAGGAAAACTGAGACAGACTTTTGATCACAGCTTGCAGGGACAGGACAAGGGACAACAGTTTTGAATGGGAAAAGGGCAGATTTACATTGGACATAAGGAAGACAATTTTGTAAAAATGTATTTATATATTCTTCCCTGTGTGGTCAGACACTGGCACAGGGTGCCCACAGAAGCTGTGGCTGCCCCATCCCTGGAAGTGTTCCAGGCCAGGTTGGACAGGGCTTGGAGCAACCTGCGATAGTGGAAGGTGTCCCTGCCCATGGCAGGGGTGGAACTGGATGGGCTTTAAGGTCCTTCCAACCCAAACCATTCTGGGATTCTCATGAAATTCCATGTTTAAAGCCATAACAACTACCCCAATGCCTGAACAGTGTCTTCAGTTTCTAAAGTTCTGGTCCTGGTGAGAAAAAAGAGGTGTTCTTTCTCTCAAGGAGGTTATTCTTCCTCACAGTACCTACTGAAAGAACCTCAGTTCACATATTCCAAAGATCTGGGATATTCCAACCCCCCCATTGTTTCCTGACATTTGGGGCGCGACTGGACTTCATTTTATCCCTTTCACAGTGCACCTCTGGGTAAAACAAGACAGTTGTGGAGCAGCTCATACTTTTGGGAAGGGATAATTTAACTCCACAGACAAAGCCTTCATTCCTTGTCTATTTTCCATGACCCTCAGGCTTTACTGCCTTCAGCAAACAGATACTTAAGTCAGTTTAAAGGTTCTCATACCCATCGAGCTTTTATGGTCCTGCCCTGCTCCTGCTTGTGCCAGAACAGCAGAGTGTGTGTGGCCACAGAATGAGACTGAGATCAAGGAAAACAAGAGAATTTTTGCAGGTTTTTTCTTCCAAGCAGATCAAATTCCCAACCTATTACACGCCCCAGCTGCACACACAGCAATCACAGGCAGGGTGTGAAAATGGAGCTGTGTGATATCAGAACTGCAAGGCAGCTGCTGTGAGGAGAGGGGATGTTACACGTTTTTTTCCTTGCAAACTTCTGCTGCCTAAGCCCAAGTATCAGCAAAACCTACTCTACACTTTTTCCATACAGATCCTCCCATCCAGTTCACTGCAGCAAATCCTTCCCTGCAAAGGGAAGAGCTTTTCTCCTGTAGGACATGGCTGTGGCACAGACACAAGCCACTCTAAGGGAGAATTATGGATTTAGGAGTGCATTGGAAGTCCCATTTTGGGAAAGCAATTTAGTAAGAGGTCATGGGAGGCAGCTAAATTAAGATCAGTTCTGACAAATGTTATGTTGTTTAATCCAATGCTATAAAAAGTAGCTCGTGTGCCAAGGGCTAAGTTTTTGAGAACTATATTAAATAAGAGCCAAGAAATAAAAAAGACAGAACTGTTTGGCAGGGAAAGAGAAGAGAAGAAGGCAGAATTCAGAAAACATTCCCTGGAAATCCTGGAAAGAAGCACAGTTTTTGGTTTTTAAATAAGAGAAGTCAGGCTGGGAGAGCTGGGGGTGTTCACCTGGAAAAGAAATGGTTCCAGGGAAAACTCAGAGCCCTTTCCAGTGCATAAAGGGGCTCCAGGAGAGCTGGAGAGGGACTGGGGACAAGGGATGGCGGGACAAGCTTTAAGCTGCCAGAGGGCAGGGTCAGATGGGATACTGGGAAGAAATTCTTCCCTGTGAGGGAGGTGAGGCCCTGGCACAGGGTGCCCAGACAAGCTGTGGCTGCCCCTGGATCCCTGGAAGTGTCCAAGGCCAGGTTGGATGGAGCTTGGAGCAACCTGGGATAGTGGAAGGTGTCCCTGCCCATGGCAGGGGGCTGGAAGTTCGAGGCCTCCCCCCAAGTCAAACCATTCCATAATTCATTCCATGATTCTATGTCATGTAAGAGAAAAGAGCACCACAAGCATTTGATTGTGCCAGAAACAGACCAAGGTGGCTGCTTCCTTGAAGCAACATATTTTTCTTAAAGATGGCAGAGAATGGAATGGGCAGCAGAAAGATTCAACAACAAAATTCAGCACCTTCACCAATTCCCAACCAGTATCTTCAAAAATTAATAGCAAGGCAAAAAATAAAAGTAGAATGAGTTGAAATTCTCATAGGTGCTTAATTTTTTGGCAAAAAAAGAATTAAAGATGTTGTCAAATGAAAAACCAAACGCAATCAGACACCGAACTGAAATGGCAAAAATAAGCGGTAAAACAACCACTGCAGTGGGAATTTGGCAAAACTCTTGTGAGCTACCAGAGAACTTGTGAGGATTGCAGAGGAAGGGACAGATGTAGGATCCATGCAAGGATACTTGTAATACACACACAGGATACATGTGACAGACTGTAGGACATTTGCAATATTTTCATCCACACCAACCTTGTTCCTTAAGTCTCCCCATCCCCATTTCAATCACCCCAACAAGGTATTTCCTGACCAGGTGCTGTATTTGGATAAATTCAGTTCTAAATGCCAATTCTCACGCTTCAGTTGCAAAGCTTAAGGAGGGCAGAAATTATGCCCTGTCTTTTTTTCAGCCATGCATTTGTAAAAGATTTTTAAGGTACATTTCAGGTGTTTTTCAGCAATTTGCAGGGGACAAGGCTGTGACTGGGAAGACAGTGACATGCTAGGAAAAAAACCCCAAATATAATTTTTACTTAGAAGAATAATAAACAGAAGAATTCAAGAGCAATGACTGAAGGCACTGGTGGAGAACACTTGCATTTTTCTTCCATATAAGATTGCTGATGTCTGTGGCTGAAGGAAGCATCCAAATTGCTTTTGCTTTTCATCATTTGTGTATTTTGGGGAGAAGGGGGTTGTTGTAAAGCCAGGTTTGGCACCTCAGCCTGCAGCACAATTCCAACACCTGCACACAAACCTGCTGCTTTATGCAAACATACCTTTAACAGTTTTGACAAACACTTGTTTCTCTTTGCTGGGGTCTTTTTCTTCTATGAGAATTCCATGGAAAATGCGCCCAAACGTGCCTGGGAACAGAACATCCAATTAGTCACGTGTGGTTAGGGAACACTGATAACATGAGGAGTAGCTTAAGCAAACAGTACCTTTCACAGCTTTAACCTGCAGTTAAAGCCTCTAAACCCTAGAAAGTCTCCAAGAGAGAACCCAACCACTCTTCAGCACGAGGGGATTCACAGCCCCAGGCAGTAAATGCTGAAGTTTTACATAAATGATACTTAAGGGGACAAGCATGAGAGTGAACTAGTGAAATTTGTGAAATTAAATATCAATATGATGCTGGTTTACCTGTGGCACTTCAGTCAACTCCCTGCACAAAGAGCTCCAGCTCCCTCTTCTCACCCACCCAAGTCTGGAATTCTAAGCTAAGGCACCTCTCACAAAGACCATTCACAAAGAAACAGCAATTCTGGCCAGGCAGCACACGTGGAACACTTTGAAATAGCCAGCATCACATTATTCACAAATTTCACCTCAACTGGAAGGTGCTGAGTTTGTCTGGGGGGTCTTTCAGACTCTGCAGCATTTTTCCATTCACAGGATGTTACTGCAGGAAGAGAAGCTACTCTGAGGAGCTGGGCTGAGAACAACTGGTAACACACAGAGAATTAATCGGTTTTTACTGCTCAGCTTGGCAACACTTTTCTGCACCAAGGTGTGCATCATCTCCACACAGTCCATTCCAGCATTACAGCCCCTTCCCAGGGATTCCTCCTGCCTGAATAAGTTGAATAATCTTTGATAGTGTGAAATACAGGTTTTATTTGTTTCTAAATGCCTTAAACAGGGGCAGTGCAACATTTCTGTCACCCCTCCAGGGGCTGCAAGGAAAACCTGCAGGACAGGGGTCTTCAAACTGCAATCTCACTAAGCAGCAGCTGAACTTGGGAGACTCTCAGGCAACCACACCATTAATTACTTAACAGGAACTAAAACCCTCCTGTCTTGGTACTTGAAGACCTAAAGTTCCTAAATATGTATTTCCAAAATGGCACAGCAAGTGAAGCTATGAAAGCTACATGAAGTTTATAATGAATCTGTGGCCAAAATCTGTA
>VWYE01018942.1:18854-31513 GCA_013398995.1 Alaudala cheleensis | reverse complement strand
CCCTCCCAACCCAAAGCTGTCTGTGCCTTTGTTAGCCACAAACCTGTGCAGCACATCCCTCATTTCCAGGCAGAATTTCTGTATTGTCCAAAGAGTCTAAATCCTCCACTCCTTCCCACAGCTTCTGAGTCAGTAATTAACAACAGCAGTGCCAGCAGGCCTGGGGGGCTGTTCCTAACGAGCACATTTAAAGTGAGCAGTGAAATTTTGGGAGAGCTGCTTGAACAGATTCTCCTCCTTCATTAGAGTATCAGAAATAGCATCCTTATTTCTGCATCTCTCACCCTTCTCCCCTTCTTAGTTTCACCAGCCTTAATTGGGATAGGAGCCCCTTTTTCCCCTCTGGATTTCCTGTCCATGCATCCCATAGGTACCTCATGGTCCA
Source organism: Alaudala cheleensis (assembly GCA_013398995.1). Classification (NCBI taxonomy): domain Eukaryota; kingdom Metazoa; phylum Chordata; class Aves; order Passeriformes; family Alaudidae; genus Alaudala; species Alaudala cheleensis. Next base: position 31,128 of record VWYE01018942.1, on the reverse strand, counting down.
CAATAAATCCTGAGCACAGGGATCCAAGTGTGTTTAATGTCTGCAATCACCCAAGGCAGATTTGCTTTGTTTATTGTGGCAAGTGATCAGGAAAATCTTCTTTCAAGATAATAACCTTACCTCAGAAAGAGCCCAGGAACCATAAATCAACAAAAAACCTTGGCAATACAAAGGGGAAAAACAAACCCCCCAAAAAATAGTTGGCATGCTTGGGTAAAAGATACAAGCCCAGGTGGGTAACTACTGCACTGAGCCAGTCTTTTCCTGGGAGCAAAATGATGTTTGGCAGCAGAGGAAAGAAAAAAAATAACATTTCCCCAGCTTTATTGGCAAAGATTACAAAGGGTCAGATCCATCATGCCTTTGTTAGACCAAGTCCATGGAGACTTCCCTTGACACAACCAGATCTATCAAAAGAGGGAGAAAACACAGTTAGCAGCCAGCACTGAGGGATTCTTGTCAGGTTCCCCCCAAATTGCTTGGAAAATATCTCTCCTTCAATTCTAGACTTGTCCCTGGGTATTAAACATCTGCTCAATTGTAGAGATACTTGGAAGATTACTGGGAGATAAAACTGAGAGTAAAATAAAAGGTTTTCCAATGGCAGCTGATAACATGGACACTCATCCAGTAGAACAGATCTCCCCGTGGTCTGGGACACAGCAGGGAGGGGACTCAGGTGAAATTTGTCACCTGCACCATGATCCAGCTCCTCCCTTGTTCCCTGAATTTCTTCATCCATCTATAATCATCCATGATTTTATGATATGCCATCACAGCAGTCTGCAGAGGCTTCAGCTCTCAGGTGCTCACCTATCACAAAAAAAAACAAACAACTGCTGGCCTAAAACATCTGCAGACAAAAAACCTGGTCCTAAAAACTCTGGAAAACATGCAAAAATGTGGGTGGAACTCAACAGCACTGTGTAAAACCTCTGGGATATTTGTGTGCCTGAGTGGTTCCAGGCCAGCAGCACATCACCCACAAGGAGAACATCAGTTTCTGTACTCAAAACTGGCATTTCTGAGGATTCCCGTGGTGGGTTATTTAAGCAAGGTGGAATAAATGCTGTGGATCAGCACAGAGGGACTGGGAATGAGGGATGGCTGCTTGCCCTGCAGCCCTGCACACCGGCTGTGGGTACCCGGGAGGGTGGGGGCTCCCAGGGGATGGAGGGTCGTTGTTCCCACTGGATCCCAGCTGTGGGAAGCTGGCAGGAGATCAGCTGTGTGCAGGGTATTCCCATGAGGTCCTTCCTCAGAGGGTGAAAAGCTTCTGCAGAGGGGCGGTGGGAAGATGAAGAGATGTTTGTGGCACAGCCCTGACTGCTGGATGAAACTGCTGAGAGGAGGGAACCTGCCCTCCTGAAGACGTGGGGACAGAAATCCCTGGAAATGAGCAATTCTGCTGGCCCAGACCCACCACCCCGAGCTGAGGCCATCCCTTTCCGGAGGTGTGAGCTGCAGAGTTTTTCTCCCGGGCGGCCACTGCCCGGAGTGTCCCTGAGGGAGCTGATAAAGCCGCTGAGCGCTGGGAGCGCGGGGGGACGAACGGAGCAGGGGCAGACGCTGCCGATGCTCCTCTGCAGGGGGATGATAATGAGGGCTATCCCTCCTCCCAGGCGTCCCGGCCCCTCGGAGCAGGAGGAAAGGGAAAGGCCGTGTGGTCAGGGCGAGCCCACCGCCCCTTATCGGCGTGCCCAGAGGCACCGACACCCCCTGGCACAGGGGCGTGTAAAACTCCCTTCCAAGCGATAGCAACGGCACCAACCGAGAAACAGCTCTGAAAAGAACTGAAAACAACACTTTCAGGGCTGCTTGTTGTATTTCCTGCTCTTTTTTTTGTATTTTTTTTTCTTTCAAACCATCCTGAAGGCACCTCTGAGGGTAGCTCCGGTTTTTTTCGTGCACCCTCCCATCACACATCGCATTATGTGTCACATAAATCTCACCCTGACAGGAGAAAAGGGAAGTGCACAAAATGTCCTGAGCTCTGGGAAACCCAAATCCTTGCTCAGCAAGTGCTGATCACACCCACCTCAGTGCTGTGGGAGCTGCAGGGGCTCAGGAGCTCACCCAAGGCTCACACACGGATATAACAAATTCGGGTTCACAGGAGGGAGAGCTCTAAAAAGGAAAATGGGGGTGGGGGAAGACAAGGGGAAAATAAAAATGAAAGTATGTGTAGGGACACAGTGGGAAAAAAAAAAAAGCCAAGGAATGAGATGCTGTATTTAATTAAAGTCCAAAGTGTAGCTGGAACACAAAGAAGCCACATGGTTTGCTGCCACAGGAGTAATGGAGTGCATCTGCTTTTGTCATCAACCCTGCTTATAGAAACAATAAACAGAAGGACTTTAAAACTCGGGGTTTAAATATCTAATGTATCTAACAATTAAAAATTAGTGTCAATTTTTTTTTCACATAAAAGGCATGTGACAGTGCCAATGGGTGGGTTTAGATTGGATATTAGGCAGGAATTCCCCCCTGTGAGGGTGCTGAGATGCTGGCACAGGTTACCCAGAGAAGCTGTGGATCCCTGGAAGTGCCCAAGGCCAGGCTGGATGGGACTTGGAGCAACCTGGGAATACTGGGAGGTGTCCCTGTCCATGGCAGGGGTGGGGTGAGATGATTTTTAAGGTCCCTTCAACCCAAACCACGCTGGGATTCTGTGATTTGTGACCCTGTGGTTGCACATTGAACAGGAAGGATCAGAGCCAGCACAGCTCTGTGTGTCAAGGACTCCCCTTTGCAAGGACAGACTGGTCAGGCTGGGAGGGCACTGCTGAATCCATTTTTAGCTGGGATCACAGGAACACCAGGGCAGCACATCAGGTAAAAACGAGGCAGGCTGAGGAACACCAACCAAAATAACCCACTACAAACAGCTATGGGGGGGAGAGACCCTCAGGTGCCTGGCTGAAGGCAACCCCTGCCTCAATCCTGGCAAAATCCCCATCTCAATCCTGCTGAGCAAAATCATCGTGGAGGTGAAAGTTTATTGTCAGTACAGAGAGGGAAAAAATATAAAATACTCTGTGAAAACCATGGCCAGCAGATCAGAGCCAGTTTTAGAGGGAGTGGTGAGAGAAAAGCAGCGTGGCTTCAGATCAGGATGGAGTTGCATCAATCAGATATGCAGATTTTTACAGTTTGGGGGGGAGTGGAAATAAGGAAGAACGGGGTTTAAAAGTGCTTGTTATTTTGCTTGATGCTATAAAGGCATTTTATTTGGAGGGAGTCATTAGAGAAGGCAGCAAAAATGATGCAGCAGCTCAGAGAAACACATTGGGAGGACAAATGTGGGGAACTCCTGCAGTGCTGCAGGAATTGGGGAAAATTAAGCAACTGGTTCAATCCAAGCCTGATATGAACCACAAAGAAGTAGGAATGTTCCAGCACCTCCATCGTGCACTTCCAATGGGCATTAGGGTGGCAAATGGGTGGGGAGCATGTGACAGTGGAAGATCTAAACTCCACATTATGCAAATGGCATTGCAGAATTGCCAGGGAAATGAGGTAACGTTGGTTCTCTTTGCTAACTGGCAAAATTGCTGCAGTCATCTGGAGGTTTCAAATCTGTTGGGAAGGAAGAGAAAGTGTTTTCTGCCTCGGAAAGAACAGGGATTTTTTTTTTTTTTTTTTGGTATAAATATGCCCGGGGAGTTTAATTGGAGCTAAAGAAAAGGAGGAAAGAAGTACAAAGATTTGCTTAGCCAAGAGCTTAAAAACATGAAAGCATCGATGTGCTGAAAGGGAGCACTGACACTCCATGGGCTCTCACCAAACACAGGCTGCACACATCAATTTTATCTTTAAGGGACCTGGGTGAGGGAACAGCAAAGACATTCCTGCAGCCACACGGGGCTGAAAGGATCCCCCAGCCCCATGGCCGGACCTTCCTGCCGGGAACAGGACTGCCAGGAATTTGTCAGAGCTCCAGACAAGGGTGTTACACAACTCCTGTGCCTGCAGAAAAATAAATAAAGAAATAAATTAAAAAGAGCCAGGAAAGAAGACATATGAAAGTCTCTACCTTGGCCAAATTCCAACTCAATTAATTACAATCCTCCTTTTAACATTCCCCCTGAAGTTTCAGCAGGATAATACATCCGTCCATGCTGGAGGAGGCAGAGCCCAGCACTGAGCCACCGATGGATCCCAGGGGTGCTGCCCACAGCCCGGGGGTCACCTCGGGATTGGGGACACCCTGGAAAATGGCAAGTGGGAAGGTGATGAGGCTATAAAAAACCAGCAGCACTCGGTTCGCTGTAAATCTTCCTGCTGGGCAATTTATTTCTTTGGTGAATGCGCTGATGAAACCTCGCTTCTGCCTTCTAGCGGGGGAAAGACAGGAGAGCAGTGCGGGAGCGGGAATTCCTGAAGGGAAAATTGACTTTGGGCTCCTCGACATCACTATTGACAAGACTCCGGCAGAAATCTCGTGGTTTTTTCACTTGTAACAACGCCTGTTGTGTTCACTTCTCACCCTGACCCCACGGGTTGTAAGGGTACAAACCCCTTTGGAAATTTTATTCCAAAGAAGAAGGACAAAGTGCAGCAGTCACAGCACTGAGGGGCTCCATGGATTATTTTTAATTCTCTGTGCAGCTCCCAGTAGAAATCTTGGGATTACAAATGGTTTGGCTTGAAGGGATCTTTAAGAGCATCTTGTTCCAGCCTCCTGCCCTGGGCAGGGACATCTCCCACAACCCCAGGCTGCTCCAAGCCCTGTCCAGCCTGGCCTTGGGCACTGCCAGGGATGGGGCAGCCACAGCTGCTCTGGGCACCCTGCTCCAGTTTTAGCCAAAACTCTTTATAGGATGATGAATTTCACGAATAATTAAAAATTTTTATCAGCGCTGATTTAATAAAACGGCACTGCTTACTCACCCTTGGAATATACAATCCAGACCTTCTAATAAAACTGAAAAAAACTTCACCTTCCCTAACACTTCCAAGATTATTTTTTCCTAAGAGCCATCTCCGATGTGCTGGATGGATACACCCGGTGGGAATAATCACGGAAAAAACGCCAAACATTCCAGGATTGCCTCCTTTCCTTCATCACACTCTTAATCACCAGCAGAAGCCAGAACCGAGACGTCTCCCAGCATCTCCTTCACACCACCGGGACTGTCCCGTGGCCCTCAGATAAACCCCGGAGCTCAAGGAACGAGCTGAAAATGAAGCTTTAAAGCAGTTCTGGAACGCTCTCTAGTGGTTACAGAGCCACTGCCGCTAATGGCACCTTCCATCACCTCCGCAATTGTAATTAATAAATCACTCGCTGTGACTCATGCCTCTCAGAGATAAAAAGGTTTTTAAATTAAGGTTATAATTATTGTTGTAATTATCGTAAGATTTTATTACAATTTATTCTTAGGCACTGGAGGGGTGTTCTTCACCATGCAAAGTGCAGAGGGAGTTTAACATCACCCCTGTGCATCAAAATAACATTTATCTTTTTGAACAACCAACAGTTTTCATCCAAACTGTGTGATTGCTCACGGAAAATTCATCTTATCCACAACTACGAATATTTTCCTGCCTATTTTCCTGCCTATTTCCCCACCTACTTCAGGACTCCTGATTTCCAGAGTGGCCACTCAAGGTCTCCACAGAAGCCCTGTGAATGTATGTCACAGAAAAATGCTAATTTTCCATTTCACAGCAGAAAACAAAGTTGGGAAAGAACTGGGTGACCCAGTTATGGAAATCTGGCAGCTCCCAGACCAAAGGACAGATTAAAGCAAGGAACATGCCACAGACAGAGATGACAAAATCCTGGTGTTGGGTTGGAATAATTAATAGATCACAGGCCCATGTCCACGGGAATATTTGCATGGAACATTATTTACATTCCTTTTCACAGCTTAATTGCAACCTGTCCAGCAAAAACAAACAGCCTGCTTTCACAGACACATGTTATTTGAATGTTTCCTTTTATTTTTGTCTGCTATCTGTTTATTTTAAGATGTGCCCTCTTATTTGCCTGCCTTTCTCCTCACTGCTTCCTTCATCATCATCAGTTTAACCACCAGCCTGCTCTCCAGGTAAATTGGGAAATTTCCAGGAACAATCCTTCACAGAATATCCTGGGTCTGTAAGGGTTGTACCTCCAATATTTATTCCAAATCCCACATTTTTTTCAGCTCTCCAAGCCCACCAAAGCCCTCTGGTGTGGAGACACAAAACAAAGCTCAGGGGTGGCTCTGTGAGCAGCTGATGCAAAGCAGCTCCCAAACTTCCTCTTGGCCAGGAAAACTTTCTGTTAGCCCAGCAAATTGCACTCCCTGCTCGTTTTTCATGACATTTCCCAGCCTCACGACAATTTCTTGCTTATTAAGTCATTAAAAGTATGGTGTAATTAATTCTACTTTCCAATTAGGTAATTGTTCTGCCATTGCAATTCTCAGAGTGCAACGTGTTATTACTGCAATGTTTTAGTCACTAATGCCAGTGAATCAAAATTACACATTGTTTTGGGGGTTTCTTTTTAACTTGAAATCTTTCACTGCTCCTCAGCAAGGTGTGCTCCAGCTTCCTCAGGGAGAGCTGTTCCCAAATTTCTCATCTCCCCTGCTGCAGCAGGGTCTCACCCTGTGTGTTTGCAGGTACCTGGTGAATAATTCTAGAGCTCCTGAAACTCATTTATGATCCATTCATCACTGGGGCTCTGGGGAATAGAATTGAACTTCAAGTAAAAAATTACTGAAGCACAGGCACAGATTAGGAATAAATCTGAATTTATGTAGGTGATCTCCTCACCTGTTTTCACATTATTTTTATGGCTTGGGGGGTTGTGTTTTGTTTGGCCTTTTTTTTTGTCTGTTTGGGGCTTTATTCACACTGAAGCATTTGCGATTCTTTGGTGGAAGTTTTAGTGGAAGATTTCTTTAGTTCAGCTTCCCTGGGATGGATGTGGCCCTGAGGAACACATGGATTTATTTCTCTGAGGGTGCTGAGCACACAGGAAGGAGAAGGGCTGCAGTGCCAGTGGGCTCTCCTGGAGCCAGCACATGTGGAAAGGCAGCTGTCACACCAACAAACTTGGTAATACTTGATTAAAGCAACCATTAATTGTTCTTTAGCTTTGGGTCTGGGATCAGTGTTCCTCAAAATAGCCCAGCTGAGCCTCCAGTACTGCCTGGAGTGTGAGAATTGCCAGCCCTGCCTTGCTCTCCCCTGGGCTGGAGGTCTTTTATCCTGCAGGGGTAAAGGCTTTCTGCTTTCCTCATTTATTGTGAGATGTAATTCTGTTCACTGTGAGGAAATGACATCTCTGTTTATCTGCTCAACAGGCTGATGGCAGCCTCTACCATCTCACAGATAGGCAGAAAAATACTCAAACACAGTCATATTATCAACCTTAAAGTACACCTGACTTGTAGGAGTAATCCTAAGAACCTCCAAAAGACAGGAGATTTGGGCTTAAATATGATGGAAAGAAAATGGTGAAACATCCTGTGATTTTCTCCTCTTTTTGCTCCACGGTTACATTGCAAAGATTGCAGAGTGGAACTGGAAGGTACAACTTGTACCTGCCCCTTGTTGAGGGTTGTTTACTTCCAGCTCTTCAAGCCATGCTCGCTAAGAACACTTTCATTCTCCACACAGGGATATTTTGGAGAAGAGCTTTTAAGTATTTCCTGTCCCTTTCTGACCTGGCAAACAGATACTGGGTTAAGAAATGTAAATTATATAATACAGCCTGAGCTAAGGAGGTCAGTACAAAGAAGCACAGGACTCAGACTGCAGAGAGTCTGCATCCCCTCACCTCAGCTGTTTCTGGGAGAAACTTTGCTATTTGAAAGCTCTTAATATGAGTTTTTCAACTGGGAAACAAAATTAATGCAACAAGCTGATGTGGCCACCTGCAAATTAAGCTGTGTACTTGGGTCTTCCTAAATTAAATTAGAGATGCTCTGCCTGTGTTCATTAAAGATCCCAGGTGATTGGGGGGAAAAGGAGGCAATATGAATTTGCCACAGCCAAACTGTGCCAGGCTATTTCATTTCCTTCCACAGATGGACAGAGGAGAAGCAGAGGGAAATCAGAGGAAAAGCTTTATCAAGGTTTCTGATACTCTCTCCCACAACTCAGAAGCAGCCTAAGACATCATGACCCAAATGAAAACTGCAGTGAAGTGGGTGCAAAGCCAGTCAATGTCAAGAATAATTCCCAGTCATTCTCTGTCAAAAGAAAAGGAGGTATCAAGTGAGGAATTGTCCTATATCAGCACTATGGATTCCCTAAAATAGCCAGGCACCCTTCACCTTCAGTTACCTCCAGTTTCACTCCTCCTTTACCTTTCCTATGTATGTGACGTGCAGGAAGATTCTGATGTGCACCTTGGAGAGTGTGAGGTTTGACTGGCAATCTCCAGGTGTTGTGAGCATGAACAAATTATGACTATAATTAGCAAAACCCACTGTTTTTCTAATGGCTGTGCCTGATCAGCTGAAGAGATGAAGGGCTCAGGCACAAATTTCCTGGGGGGGAGGTGTAAGAGGGCAGGCATTGGATCTGCTCATTTGCCAAGAACTATTTGGACTCCTCCATTCATAGAAAGAGCCATAGAAATAAGGATAAAATCATTCTATCCATAGAAATAAAGGTAAAAAGTTGGTATTAGGCAGATCATGAGCCCCATGTTACCCATTCCATCTACAGTAAAACCTGGCCCCTGGCAGCATCTTTGCCTTTCAATCACTGTTTTTCATGATGCATTTCAGCACTGGGTTGAATATCCTTTCAGTAAGAGCCATTTTTTCACTCCACAGCTACACAGCACATCTCTTTGAGAAAAAGAAAAGCATTCTTTTCTGGAAAAAAAAAAAGTAATATTTGCAAAATTACAAGTTTGGGATGACAACCTCTGTAGATGTTCCCCAGAATGAAAGATCTAAGACAGTCAGACTATGATCAGCTTAAATTTGACTTACAGCCTCCTGATACTCTCCTTTAAATGGCTGTGCAACACTAAAGTGGCTGAAAAAAAAACCCAACAAATTGAACAGAAGATTGTTATTTAAGAAGATGCTTTGGTTGGGGCTGCAGCATTTGTCACAATATTTTCCTTAACAGTGAGGAAATAAATACAGAATTACTCGATCTAATTTACAAATACAAAAAGATGTCTGAAAGAGTAAATTAGAGGGAGGACAGGCATCAACATCCTGGAGAGTGTGGTGAGCTGGGCCCATCCAAATTGGCTAAGTCAGGCAAATGTAAAGCCCTGGGCAGTTTGGAGCTGCTTTTCAGAGCTCCTCTGGCCTGTGTAACCAACCTCCTCCCTTCCTGTGCCAGGGCTTTGTCCATGAACCAAGGCTTCATCTGCTTTGCATAAAGTTTGTGGAGCCAAGGAGTGTCCCAGCCTGGTTCTGTAGCTGCAGACTTCAGCAAACAATTGCTTCAGGGAAGGGCTGAAGAACTGAAACAGAAACACCTTTTGTAGGGATTCCCCATCCATGGCTGTGTGGGGAAATCTATCATTTAGTAGCATTTAATCAATTTTTTGCTTGATTGGATTGGAGTTAAGTTAGTTTTGACTAATCATACCATTAGACATCATTTAATCTCCTTTGAACTCAAACACCTTCTGACTTTTCTCCCAAAACATCAATGTTTAACACTCCTGATAAAAACCTTGTATTTTAATCTTGTTCAGACAAAAAACACACACTGAGCTTTCAATCCTTATTCAGAGAAGTTTATTTTGTCTGGGTCTCATTTTATGATGAAAGTTAGCCAGCCTGTGGGCTTAGATAGAATGGGAATTTCTCTCCTTTGAGCAAATTCCTGTGGAAAAAGGAAACCCAAATAAAAACAAAGCTATACCTTTCTAAAACAGCCTGATAAAGCAGGAGGAACCCCAGCTTTTGAAATGTGCAGGCTAATAACCATAATCCCTGTATAAAAAATCTGGGAACTGGAAAGAGGGGGTGGCCCTTCCCATTTTCTGTGCTCCAGCAGTGGAATGGGATCTGCTTTTAAGCCTGGGCTGTGGTTACCTCTGGAACCCCACAGAACACTGGCAGTACTGAAATCCCATAACATTCCATGAGCTCAGGCAGGGAGCTGCTTGATGAATAGACCTGTGATAATGTACAGGAAGGAAATTTCATTTTAGAGTTATGGAGCCTATTAAAAAAAGAACAAAAAACAAACACCAAAAGACCCCAAAAAACAAAACAAACAACCCCAAAGCAAAACAACCCCCCCCAAAGACCAACAAACAAACAAACAAAACAAAAACAAACAAAAACCCAAACAAACAAACAAAAACCCCAAACAACCCAGCATACTAAAAATGGACATTATTAATGACATTAATTTCATTATTTCATTCAGGATAATTCTGAGTATGAGCAGGGGTGGTTAAGGAAAGAGCACTGAGTGGGGCAGAGTTAATTCCTGGTTTGGGGAAAGGAGGGGACAGATCAAGCTGGTGAGCTGTAGAACCAGTTGCTGCTTTGGATAAGTGGGGAACCAGAAGATGGAAGGGCACAGGGATGGGATGCCAGGTTTGGGACATGGGAGCACATCTNTTCCCAGCAAGAGCTGCCTGCAGTTATGAGCATGTTAAGCACTAAGAGGAATTTCAGGAGCTGAGACCAGCGGTGCCATCTCATGCAGTAACTCCCTTTATTTTTGAGACCATGAACATTTGGTGCTTCGTGTTTCACTTTCCTATGAAGAACAAACATCTCAAAAGGCTTTGAGTACAAACTCTGTCAGAGCTTGGCTGAAAAATTTGCCTGAGCTGTGCCCAGAACTTGGGGAGAATTGCAATGGCAATGTGAGGAAAAAGGAGAAATTAATACGAATGGATGACACAATTCCATATTATTTTAGACCATTGTATTTTGTGGTCAAAAACCCTCGAGTGCTTCACATGTTGACAGAAAAAAAATGCATTTTGCTTGGGGGAAAAAGGTTATTTCAACCCCCATGTATGGGGCTTGGAGAAATAAATCCATAGAAATGAGATCTTGTAAATACAATGGAATTAAGAAAACACAATGATATTACCAAAATCTTTTTGGTGAACAATGAAAAGGGCTTTCAATATTTGAAGATTTTGTTTTATACTTCATTTATTCAACTGAAATAATTGGGATGGGTGATTTATTACATGTCCCATAACCTGTTATGCAAAACGAGGTGATTTGTAAAGCAAATAGCTAATACAAAATGACAAAGCACTGAGCTGCTCCAGAAAATGCAGGGATACATGGAAAGCAGAAGCATAGGGAGGAATATTTACAGATGGAATTGGAGGGGGGAAATCTGACCATGGAGTAACCCATTTCTTGCTGGATTATCAGCTTGAATTAACTCCTGGGGAAGCAAGAACCAGGATGGAAACCAGGGCAAGGATTTGGTGAGGAAGGGCCATGAGACATCTCCCTCCTGGGGATGGGGAACCATCAGCTTGGCCCAGTTGTTCAAGGAACTGGGCTTTTCCTTTCTTTTCAATGTCATTGATTGTGTGGATCCACAGATAAAGAGCTAAAAGGAAATAAAAATTACAAAACAATGGTGCAAATGAAGTCTTCAATTGCTTATTATAACCAAAATTTCCAGTGTCCGGGTGCAAATAGCATGAACTGGATTTTCAGGGATTTCTTGTCCCAAAGTCTTGCACCATTAATTCCAGGATAACTCAATAAATGCCAAATCTTTTCCCATTTAGCTCCCGGCTCGCTGAAGGCAATGGCATTTTATTTTCCAGCTGTGCCCCACTAAGCAGCCAGAGTATTCATCCCAAAATTCCCTTTGCCTCACAGAAACCCCGACGTTGTATTTTATTCATTAATATTGAAATAAAAAAATTGCTAGCATAGAAGCGAAGGTTTACTGAGTGGTGGCAGCTTTTTGTGACTGAAACGTGTAGGACCGAAATCAAACACGTTATGTGGGGATCGCAGGATATACAGGGATTGCATCTGGAGACGCAAATCCCAGCCTGACAGACAGATGAAGCAACTGTTCCCGGCGACTGCACTGTGCCCATTAGGGCTCAATTACAGCCGGGAATGCGCTTCCACGGTTTAAGGACTGTCCCCGGGGCACAGAAAACGCCTTTTGGAGCCCCGTTTGTGCCGGCACAGGCGGCGGGAGGGGCGGCGGGGCTCTGAGGGACGCCTCACTATTGTGTCTGGCGCTGGGGCGGCCGCCGCGCGCCTGAAGGACCCGCGGCGCCGCGCCTGCCGGGCCCGGGCGGGCTCAGGCGTTCTCCGCGGGCACCCGCGGCGCCGCCCAGGAC
>VWYE01018942.1:0-18577 GCA_013398995.1 Alaudala cheleensis | reverse complement strand
CCTCCCCTGCCCCCGAGCCGGTCAGGCCTGTTTCCCTTCCGCTCCCTTGTACCGGGCCCTCCGCCGAGCCCTCCCGGGTTGTTCCCGGCGTGGCCCCCAGAGGCCGCCTGCTGGAAGGTTCCAGAAGGGCGAACGCCGCTCCCCCGGCCTGTCCCCTTCCCCTCCCGGGGTCTCCCTGCCCAATCCCCGGCCGCCCTCCCGTCGCCCCGGGACCCGGCCCGGTTTGCCCCCGGGCCCGCGGAGCAGAGTCCGGAGGGGTCGCGGCTGCCGTCCCCATTCGCTCCCCGCTGCCTGGAGCCCCCCTCGGCGGCGCCGCTCCCTTCCCCCTCCTTCCGCCTTTTGTTCCCCGCGGCGGGGCCTTTCGCAGCCGCGCCATCCCCGGCATCGGCTCCCCACATCCCCCGCTCCGTGGCGGGCGGAGCGGGCGGGCAGAGGCTGCCGTGCCCCCGGTGCCGGGCACATGGACGCGGAGCTGTAACATGGCGGCGGCCCGGCCTCCCCGGCGGAGCTCATTGTGCCGCCCGCACAAAGCCGGGGCCACCCCACCCCGCCCCAGTGTCACCGCTCGCTTTCCATCGCCCTAAGCTCAACTCTTTGGGAGCCTGAGCTCAGCTGCAAGCGGCCTCCTCACGGGTTATTTTTAGAAGGAGCCCGCTACTCAATCCGTGCTGCTCGGACGGTTCGAGTTGTGGCACGGGAGGGAGGAAGGGTGTCGTGGTTACTCGCGGCGTGTTTTTGCACCCTCTCGGTGGTGGCAGATTAAATGGGTTTCTCAGGGCTTTGCAACCTCCCGAGCATGAGGAGTCCATCAGAGAAAGAATTAATACGTAGCCTCAAGACTTGCCTCAAAACACCACAGTGCCAAGCTAAAATTACCAAAAAATAATTTTATGTTTGTGCCAGAACCCTAAATATCTTTTCATCTTTAGAAGTGAATAAGCACAATAACTGTTCTATTATTTTTTTTAACTGGCACTTTTGATCATATTGGTAGTGTTCCATATTGTATAAGGTGGAAATATTCCCAGTAAATGAGTCTGTGCAGGTGGGTTGTAAAGGAAAGAAGCTATGCTTTACCTATAAACAATACACTGTGTATCAATAATACACTGTATAAATACACTGTGTACAGTGTAGCTTCCCACTTCCAAACTGGGTGTAGATTTTTCCTGGTTTTTAAAAATGACGTGGCAAAAAGCAGCAAACCAGCACCTTTTAGGTAAATTTGAGAATCAGAGGAGCTTTTCCTCCATGTCTGTTGTGTGTGGACAGGACAAGATGTCTGTCTTTAACTTGCCATTAATGCACAGGAATATCTGCACAACCAATACTGGTCATCAATTCAAGAAAGAGAGCAGATATTTCTGTCTCTAGTTGTTCCAATACAAAATTTTTTTTTTAAATTTAACTGTTGTACCCAACATACACAAAAATCCGATGAACATATTTTTATCATGTTAAAAATGTGTATTTTAAAAACTAAAATTAGCAGGTGAAGATTCTGACCTGTTCTGTACTTGGGGGTAGTCAAGAGGATAAAGCACAGTGTTACTGGTGTAAGGGTGAGAGCAGAGTTTTTATTTACTTTTATATCACTTAAAGCTAATTTACACTTGCCTTAGCCTTTCCATTCTATTTGAGTGGAGTTTTAGTGTTCTACCAAATGAATAGAAGGGACAAAGTGCCCTTTTTTTCTGTGCATGGCTTTGTTTGGAAGATGTTCTCTGAAAATTACTGAGAGCATTTATTTTTTGAGTCCTCTGCTAGGCAAGGTGGGCTTAAAGAAAAGTCAAGGGCTGGGGCTTAAAAATTAAAAGCTCCATGTTGTATCTCACTAATGGATTAAAGTTCAAAGATTGCCAAGTCTTAATGGGCTGAAGTTTTGAAACTTCCTGAAGGAGGATTCATAAGCACTACAAAAGTCATGAGAGAAATGGGTTTTGGTGTGTTAAAGCAGAGGAACTCATTTGTGGCCTTGAGCCCCTCCCTTGGTGGGGAATCGAGTTCTGTAGTAAATAAAGCTCTTTAATAAAGAGAGCATTGCTTGCTTTGTGGCTTAAAACAAAGCTCGTTGTACACATCAGGATTTCCTTACGTTTTGCATGTTTGGACAAGAATATATTTTTAATTTTTCCAACCATCCAGAAAGTAAAATTGTGCTGGATGCTGCACAGACAGGAGTGGCTGAGAAATGCAGTAAATCTCACTGGGAACTTGTGCTTAGTTGGACAGTTAATCCTTTCTTTGTCAGCAGCTGCTAACGAAGGCCAGCAGAGATGATTTTTAGAGCTTTGTGTCACAGAATGAACACAAAAATATATGTAGTCACACATATTCAGAAGGATGAAAAATGATTGCTCTGGAAGAGGTACCATCTTAGCTTTTAAATAAAAGGAGTGTGCAGCTTTTAGTAGAGGAAAGATCACTCTTTGTGAAAAAAATTAAATTTTTGGAGTGAAGTTAGTCATGTTTACCTCTAAACACAGAGGATAAAATAATGTGCCTACCAAAATACAAATGGAAATAACATTTACAACTTTGGTCTGCACTATTTTGAATGTTTCTGTAGAAGCTAAAAACGCTGTATTATTAGTTACACTTTCATTTTCTCTTCCTAAACGTGACCTCATTTGAAGGAATGAGTATTGCTTGTGTTAAAAGGGACTGGGATAAATTGAATTGCTGTTCAGAAATGAAAACATGGCCTGAAAACGTCTGTGTTCCCCATCCCTTTGTATTTGGAGGAGATAGAAATGCTATCCTGTGTTCTTAGATGACAAGATGTTTGTGTGTGCATGGAAGGGGTAATTAAAGGGGTATTTTCTCTCCAGGCCCTTCAGGTGTGCAACTCCAGTTTATGTTGACAAGCTTAGTTAATTTAAAAGTTGCCTGGACTCCTCCAGGTGTTTGTCAGGTGTCTGGGGTTAGAATCCTGCCAGCTCTCCACGTTCCCTAGGAGAAAATATTTCACCTTCAATTTTTCCTTCTCCCTTGCTCTTCTGGTTTTTTGTTTTTAAGAGGGAAAAATCCTTTCCAAATTTTAAGCTAATTGAATGTAGATCAAACTCTGCTTTTGTTTCAAGGCTGAATGAAAAAAACCCAGTTATTTTCGCTTTCAACTTGTGTAATAGAGCATGAGCCATGTAAGAACAGTTCATCAAACAAATGTTCTGCCAAAGGGGCAGAATAATTCATTTGCTAACACCACGTGGGTTAGGGGATGGGCAGAGATTAAAACCTTGATGTGAGTTGGAAAGATGGCACACATGGCCTGTGCTGGGTAACTTGAGCTGCTGTCACTTTATCAGCTTGTCTGAGTTTCCTCCTGGGTGTAACCCTGGCTGGGGTGCAGGAGGAGCAGCTCACAGGTGCTGCTGGCCCTGCTGCTCAAGAACTCTCACAGAACAGCAGCTGGACATTTGCACTTGGCATGACTTGGTTCTGTCAAATGTTGGCTTTCCCCTGGGAATCAGGAACCTAAAATAAAAGCTGGGATCAGTTTTCCATGCTGGTAGCAGGAAGTTTGAAGCTGCCCACTGGTAGCAGCTCTCTCAATGCTTTTGTCCATGATTTGGGCCACTTGGATGTCCCAGGCTTGTGAGTAGCTCCAGAACCTCTCCTTGTGAGGCTTGGTTTGTAATTTATCTTTAGAACAAATCATAAAATTCATTTCAGACGGGGTATTCAAATCTTTCTTTGAAGCCTCCCTTAGTTGGAATTTTGGATATCAAGCTTCAGGTCTGAAAACCCAAGCACTTCATCTGTGAATTCATGTGGTGGTTGGTGCTTTGAGGTTTCAGCCTGGTCTGTTTTGGTTTTAAGTGGTTATTGTAGAATAGGGATTGTCTCACAGTGAGTTCAGTTAACTGGATGCCTGATGAGTCCAAGGAGCTGTGAAACATCTTCTAGTTTTAATTTTTCAGATGCTGCTTTGGGGTTTGGATCATGGTTTTTGTTTCAGAAGAAAAAGACACACAATGTGTTGGGTGAGACACATTTGTGTTCTAGAATTCACTTGTAAAAGTAACTTTTTGGAACAAAAATGATGTGTAGAGCAAAATCCAGGTCTCCTACAGTGTGTTCAACTTCCCTGTAAATTCAGAGTGTTTCTGTAGGAAATCCTGTTTGGTGGTGATTTGGAAAGAACATCTCTGTGCATTCACCAAAACTGTGAGTGGGGTTCCACTCTTCTGTGACTGAATTCTGATTACTGGGGAAGCTTTTTTCCCTCTGGGTTTAACTGATCATGAAACTGCAGTCTCAGAATTGATGTGTCCTTGTTATTTCTTTAAAAACTAATACAATGTGCAGATATTTTTTTCTAAACTTATCAAACTTCCCAGACTGTGGGGAAAAACCCACCCACCAGAATATCTACAACTGTTACTCCAAAAATAAATTCAGTTTAAACAGGAGACCTGTAAATGTTTTGTGTTTTGGAGTATTGGTGTTATTTTATCCTTCCATCTTCCTGGTTCCAGCTCAGGACTGAAACAGATTTTCAAAACTGGTGGGTTTTGAGAGGTTCTAAACTTCCTTGCTTAAGTGTTGTACCTTTTTGATTTTTTTTTTGCCTGATTTTTTGAGGAAATAGAAGACTGGTTTTGGTTAGTGGGATTTTTTGGTCATTTCTGGACAGTTCTTGCTGCAAAGCCATGAATGAGTGTGGAGGTGATAGTGGAGGGCAGACAAGTCACAATGCAGAGATGTAAAACAGGTTAATAAACTTCTGATTTGTAACTTGGCATTTATTTGGCTTCAATGCAAACTGTATTACACAGCTGTTTTAAATTTTGGATCATCTTAATTGCTTTTGTGCTGTCAAAAATATCCATTCAGTTTTTGAGATACCTCAGGAGAAAGACTTGGAATGTCCTTTCCATCTTTCCTTAGCTTGTAGTGGAGTTACTGAGGGTTCACTCCAGCTGTTTGCAGAGGTTACCTTGTCCCTTTGCAGCTTGTTGTGCACACTTGTGCTGCTGTAATTGGTAGAACCACAGCATTGAAATGATCTGGTTAAATATAGAGCCTCCCTGCTGCTCCTGACCCCCTTTTTTAAGGGTTATTTTTAATCTGATGATTCCAGTGATCCAGTTTGGAGCACAGCACTGGAAGTGGCAGCTCAGTGGTCAGGCATTTCTCAACCAGTGTTGGTTTGGAGGGTAATGCTGTGTGCCTGCATGTTTTGTTTCCACTTCAGGATGACATTTTTGAGACAATTCAAAGGAAGTGAAGAGAACTGTCTATTACTGCAACAAAATAACTCAGTTTTGGATTCCTGTTAGAGTCAAATCCAGGGCTTACTTAAGCAATGAACACCACAGCCCCAGGAGCATGTTGGTGATGCTTTTTCCCCAGGAAACTCCAAGATGCTTCAGGTATCTCAGTGGAAAAAGCTGAAGCAGAGTGGCTTGCTGCCTGCAGAGCTGGGAGCTGCTGACTCATGAGCAGTTCAATACAGAATTCATGTGCTCACTTTGCCACTGGGCTATTTTTTTTTCCTGCTGGTTTGGTTTTCATGCTCAGAGAGCTCTGTGAGGAGTGAGGGGGGTAGGATGAAGGGAGGGTTCCCCTCTTGCAGGTACTGCAGTAGGTTCCTGAGCAGGAGTTTGACTGCAGTTGTTTTACAGCTCCAATGCTCTTGGATTGCTGTTAGTTGACAGTGCAGATTAAAAAGGAAGGCATTTGACTTAATATTTCTGTGTAATGCAGCTTTGGATCTTAAAAGTGTCTTTGTGATGATAGAAAAATGCTTACTTGGCAGTCAAAATCTTTGTGGTAACATTTAACTAAATGCACATTGGCTTGTCCTCTGCATTGCAGCTGACAGGGCTTTCCTTCCTCTGCTTTTCCCTTCCCAACAGGAATATTTTTAAAGAAGTAAATGTGAAGACAAGTAACTTTCCTTGTATTCCTAACAGAAAGAGCCATATTACCCTTGGCTTTTTAGTTGAATAAAAATAAGCAAAGCATTGACATCAGACCTAAGAATATTTGACCATTCAGGAAAAAGCTTGTGCATTGTTCAGTAGGTTACTGCAATGTCTTAATCTGAGAGGACCAACCATGCATGGAAGAAGTGTACAGGAAAAATGGTAGTTATTTAGGATATTTTTGTCTTTTCCCTCCCTTATGCCCTCAGCCACCAGAATGGATTCTGTGTTTCACAGTGTCATTTTGCAATATTATTCTTCAACTAAATCAGACAAAGCAGAGTTCTGGAATACAGTGTTCCACCCAGTTTGTTTCACTCTTGTTTATGGGTTTGTGTTGCAAACTGGATCACAGAATTAGTTTCAGTGCATGTGTGTAGAGCCTGTGGAAGCTGGCTGATGTTTGCAGTTTATTTACTGAGCAGCCTCACAAACAATTGCATCAGGGTGACCCAGGGAATTGTCATCTGCAGCAGGGGAGCTGGTGACTTGAGCAAGTAGGAACTTCCTTTGAAATTTCCTTGTCTGCAAAGCCACTTGGCTGGAGGATTTCAGCCATCAGAGGTGTGGGTTGACCTGGCTTTGTGCTGGGGCACTGCAGTGGTTCTTGGAGCTCCCTTTTAGCTTCACAGCTCAGCCACACTCTGCCAAATGAAGAGGCTGTCCTGTGATTGTCCAAGCATGTCATCATCTGCTCTGAGATCAGGATGGAGAAGAGTAACCTGACCTTACTTCCTGTTGAGACAGATTTGCAGTGTGCCAAAAGCTCTCCAGGGCTGTTCTTTTGATCTGTTAGAACTGTGGCTGCTGCATTTAACAACTGTTACCATGTAGTTTCTGTCCTCAGCATGAAATTCCCAGTAATATATTTTTGGAGCTCTGCAAGTTCTTGCTTTGACTTTGCCTAGGCCATTGCTGGCTCTGAGACACTGGAAGGTGAAGTAGTTAAATGTTCTGTCTGACCTGGAGGACTTGGAGAGATCCAAACTGGGGGCACCAAAAGTGACATCAAAAGGACCAAGCCTCACAGGGTGATTTGGTTTCAGGAAGTAATGGTGGGCATCAAATAAATCCTTTGATGGGCATCCTTTGGAAAAGGAGCTGGTAAGCTGTTCCACAGACTTGGATCTTGCCAAAAAGTCTGAGCACAGGAGTTCAATTAACTAGAAAAATATCAGTAAAATATTTTAACTGAAAAGTCTGGGGCAAGGAGCACCAGCAACCAAACAAGGTGTCAGTGGCAAATGTGAACCCTGAGACAGTGCTGGCATCAGGGGTTTGATTCTTTGACATTCAAAATAAAGTGTCCTCTTCCTTTTCATATTTTGTTATCCTAGATGGGGAGGATAATGGTTAAAGATTCATTTTAATAACTATTAAAACTAGATTAGGGTAAATTTCATTCCAAATACAGTAATTTATGATAATACAGAAATGGTGAGAGCAGTTTAACAATTAGGTGTGTTATTATCCTTACAGGCTTTGCTTCCTTTTGAAGCCCCTTTGTAGTTAACCTTGGAATCTGCCACTGGGGCACACAGGAGTTTCACTTGCTCTTGGCTGATGCCACTTTTGCGCATGGTTTTCTGTTAAAGCAGAAAACTGATCCTGCTGAGAAGTACCCCAAGGCTTCTTCTTTCAGTGTCTTCCTGTGGAAAAAAATCCTAATGCTCTTGGAACAAAACTGTTTTAGAGCTATTAATACAAATTGTGTTGGTGGGCATTCTTGCACAGAGGATTAGAAAGTGTTTAAAATTCTTTACAACTATCTTAAGTGATAGTTCTGAATCTTAATGGCATTGACAGTCAGGGTTTTGGTATTGTAGTGATAAAGTGGTGATGAGTTCTACCTCAGGCCTCAGTTCAGCTCTCTTGTGTTTGGATTGTAGGAAATGTGCACTGAGAGTGCCTTTCCCCTTAGGAGGAACGTGAATTTCTTTGGAAATTCCAGCTAGCCATGAAGACATTGTAATAGCCAGATAAACAAGATCAAAATATTTATCTCTTGGGAAAATATTTATGTTTTAACCCAGAAGACAGATTTTCTGATGTACTTGTATGACATGTTACAGTGAATAATTTTGTTAGCACAAATAGAAAAAAGCTTTAAACTGATTTTTGCCTCTTCATAACAGCATTTTTCTTTTGTTTCAGAGCAAACTTGATGATTACCAGGAACGAATGAACAAGGGAGAACGTCTGAATCAAGACCAACTGGTAAAAACAACCAGAAAAATCCTACCCAGATCTCTGTTAAATTGCTTTGTTATCTTTGTGGTGAGGAGTTCTGTGCTGCCTCTCTCCTTGTTTGGGCTGGTTCTTGGAGTAGGTTGTTGTAGAGCTAGATTCAGCAGCAGTTTTGCAGTTGTAGTAAATAAAAAACAAGTATCAATTTAAATTCAGTTGTATGGTGCCAGCATGCACATTGATACTTCAGATCACCAGATGCTCAGTAATCAACAGCATTTTGTTGGTGATTTTTAATACTGGGAAAGTGAAGGGAAAAAAATGTTCCCTCCAACTTCTGCAGCTGTTGACACTTAAAAGAATGAGCTGCTTCCCTTGGTCTCTTGGATGATTTCATCTTCACTTTGGTGGTTCTGTGCCAGCTGAAAACTGAAATATCACAGATCTGTATTTTTATTTTGTAATGGCCTGTTGGGAAGATAAACCATGATAGAGAACTGACCTCATCTTGAGGAGGAAAACTCATGGGTTTTATGAAGCCTGGCTACCAGGCTTGATGAAAGTGTTCTTAGTTTTGGGAAATCTATTATTTTGTCACAGCAGGAATGTAAATGTCTGAGCCATATCCCTCTGATTTGATTGTGATTTGATGTCATTTCTCAGTACTACCAAATGGCTTGAGGAATTTGGTTTGCCTTGGTGCAGATCAGAGTATTAGTTTTAAGAAGATAGCAAAAGCAAAGATTTCTGGAGAAGGGAACATGATGCTCTGTATATTCTGATTTTGGCTCTGACTGCAAATAACAAAGCATTAATTCTCAAACTCTTGAGCAGTTCTGGGTTGCCAGATTGTTCCTGTCCCCCATTCTCCGAGTTGTTAATTAGTTTTTGTGAGGAACTTGCTACAGCCAAGCATGAAACCAGTCCATCATTCATGTGAGCACATAAAGGAATACTTTTATATATGTTTAGCATATTTAAAGAAACTGGAGGCCCCAAGGACAAGTCTTTGATATCTGGGCCAGTTAAAATCTGAATTTGCCTTAGCACAGTTGTAGTCCCATTCTGGGGTGCTGTGTCTCACTTCAGAACTAAAAAATGTGGGGATTTATTTGTTGGAAGTATGTATTCTGTTCTTGTGCTCATGATTTACATTTGTGGTCTTTCTGGATTTTTTTAAGGATGCAGTGTCAAAATACCAGGAAGTGACAAATAATCTGGAATTTGCTAAGGAACTGCAGAGGAGTTTTATGGCTCTGAGCCAAGATGTAAGTAAAGATCAAGCATTGCCATGTGGGTTATCCAAACACTTCCAACTCTTCACTGAGGCAGTAGTCACCTGTCTTTACAGGGGTGAATTGCCCTTGATTTCTTGTATGTTTGACTGTTTTCTTGTATTCCTTTTATTTGTTGATGTCAGGCTTTCTGAGGAATTTACTATGTAAATGTATGGAAACAAGAATAATGTAATTTTTTGACACAAAACAAGTGTTGGAAACAGTGATCACAGACCAGGTCTGTCATGCAACATTAAAGATGGTCACTTGCTGCCATTGGTAACATTTTCTTAAATGGATTTCATGGGGTTTTCATTTCTTAAAAATACAATCTGAAATTACATTATGGCACAAGTAATATTATTTTTGTAAAGGGTAAATTAACAGGATACTATGAAATAGAGGTAATCTTTTGGGTTGGTGTTTTATCAAGAATGGAGAATAATACTGTGATGGAGAATTAAATTTTAATCATTTGGGAGTTGTGGAAAGAGCAGCAGCATTGGAGGAATTGGTTGAGCAGTGAATGTTAATACAGCTGACAGCTCTAAGGAGTGTGTTTGGTTTGTGAACAGGCTGGGATAATTGGAAGGGCAGCAGCATCCTTGTGTTATAAACTGCTTTCTACATTGGCTGTGGCTGTAAATTAGTTTGTAGGACTAAGCCAACCGTTTTCTTTATTTTCTGGCATCACAGTTCCATCTCTGTTTATGGAATGTTGGTAATGGAGAATGTCCTTTTCTGGACAAGTCTGTTCTGAAGTGTTTCCCTGATAACTGACTGCTGAAAGAAGCCAGTGAATGCAGGAGTACCAGATTGGTACTTGCTTTCAAACTTGCTTGCAGTTTTTCCTGACTGGAGTTAGTGGATTTTAAGATACATCTTTGATTTTTAAAAATGAAATTTTTAAGTTTCGAGTGAGAAAGTCACTGTCACAATAGATTCTTTGGAAGAGAATATTAAATTTCCAAACTGAACCAGCTGAACTTGGGACACTGGATGCTTGGATTAGGATGAAGAGTGGCAGAAACATCCTGTAGGGTCAGAATGGTGCTGAATTTGGACCTGTCTTGTGGAAGGTTCAGTGCAGAGCACTGTGATGATCCCCTCCATCCCTGTATCCATGCTCTTGGCACTGGGAATGCTGCATGCATGCACATGCTTGTTCCCTGGGCTGTCTGACTGGGGGTCTCATGGCCAAGAATTTGTTGAAATCCTTTTTTTGAGCTGGATGATCCTGTGTATCTCCCCAGCCTTTCATGGCAAAACATTCCATGAGTTCCCTCCTGTGGTGCATGAAAACACAAAGAGTACTTTTGTTGATCTATTTTAAGCTGATGTCCTGGTAGTTCCAATGAATGGGAAGCACCATGGGCTATGGTGAATAACCTCTCTGCTTGGCCAGGGTGAAAAATCTGCATCACCCAAGCCCTTCCAACTGAAAGAACCCAACACCTGGGCTCTGCTCTTACCCAACACTTCAACTTCTCCCTCTGTACCTTTTCTTAGCAATGAAAGACATTCCCAAACTGTTTTTCCCTTGGGGCCATTGCAGATCCAGAAAACAATCAAGAAGACAGCTCGTAGGGAGCAGCTGATGAGGGAGGAGGCCGAGCAGAAGCGTTTGAAGACCGTGCTGGAGCTGCAGTTCATCCTGGAGAAGCTGGGGGATGATGAAGTGCGCAGCGACCTCAAACAGGGCTCCAACGGGGTGCCAGTGCTGACAGAGGAGGAGCTGACAATGCTGGATGAGTTCTATAAGCTGGTTTACCCTGAGAGAGACATGAACATGAGGTAGGGTTACAGCAAAGTGCTCCTCTTCCTAATTGCCACTCAGTTAACAATGTGTTTAGGATGGTAATTTGAAGACTCGGTGAGAAATTAACTCTTATTAATTGATTTTTAAGGTTGAATGAGCAGTATGAGCAAGCATCTGTTCACCTGTGGGACTTACTGGAAGGGAAGGAAAAACCAGTTTGTGGAACAACCTGTAAGTACAGTGTCTCCATGAAGAGACAGATCACTGAATTTGTGTCTGAGCTAAAACTCACATCTGATCTAAGAGAACTTGGGCAGATAATTATCTCTGAGTTCTTAGAGGAACTGCTTTTTCTTAGCTGGATTGTAACAGTGACTTGTGAAGTTTGTACTCAGTGTGTGGTGTATTTTTTTCACACTGGCTCAGCATTACTCAGTACAGAAGCTCAGTCTGTTGCTGCTATTTCAGCAGTACTCTGCTGCTGCTCAGTACCAGTTCTTTGTTTTCTGCAAGCCTGGCTGTGAGCAAGGTGGCAGTGTAACACATACACTGACATGGCCTGCCTTAGTGGGATGTTCTCTTCCCCTTAGCTCTGCAGAAAGTGTTGTGGTTTTGCCCTGTTTTCATTGATTAACTGCAGATCAGGGTATGACCATGCCAGCCAGACTGCTTTTGTATGGAAATAATTCCCAAATACCTGGCCTAGGCAGCCAGTGAAGCTCCTTTGCCAATGGGGCTGATGTCTTTTGGGTTAAGATGCCTCAGTATTCATCTGGGGCACTGAGGGCAAGTGTTCTTTGCTTACAAAGGCTCTTTTGAGCCACTTCACCTCAGGGGAAGAACCTTCATGAATCAGGTGGTACCTGATTTATTTTTATTGACAGCTGTTTTGGAAGAAATTGTCTTAATGGTTTTAAGTAACAGGAATAAAAATTTAATCATTAAATTCATAAACTTTACCTGACTGAAGTGCTCCTCAAAGCTTCTGAAGAGTTGTATGTACTCTTAAGATTCTTCTTGCCCTTCAGATTGTTCTGAATGACAGTGGGTTTTTTACGGATTTATTGAATGAGAAGAGAAAAAATCCTGGAGCAGTAGTGATCATGGCCTGGCTTGGGGCAGCAACATCTTCCCACTAAAAGGATCATAGAATGTACACATGATCTTTGGGGAGGAAGGAAGGAGAAGATGGTGAGGACTGAGGTGATGCTGATATTTCCCTGTTCCATTTTCCCAGATAAAGCACTGAAGGAGGTTGTGGAAAGGATCCTTCAGACCAGTTACTTTGACAGCACCCACAACCACCAGAATGGGCTGTGTGAGGAGGAGGAGGCAGCACCTGCACCTGCAGTAGAAGATGCTGCAGCAGAGGCTGGTGAGGAGGGGAAGATGCCTTGTATTGCTCTGTCTCGTCTCTGCAGTCCTCAGAGTGATTAAATTGCAAGTGCAGTGCTCATCTCTGCTACTGAAACCATCCAAGATGAAAATTGTGGCTGGCTGAGGCTGTTCCCATTTTTCAGTGGGTCCCACCAGTTGAAGCTGTGTTGGAAGGGAGCAGTTTCTGGAGCAGACAGTGTGATTACATACTTAAGAAACTTGGGAATGTTGTATCCAATTTTAAGACAACTTAGGACATTTTTCCCTTTTGTGGAGAAGGCATAGCTGAACATAGCTCTCCCTAGCAAGAATTCAGTGGAGTTTTTTTTTCCTTCTGATTTCAAAACGATGAGAATATTTGTTATTACTTCTTCTCTGTTAATGCCCATGACATTTCTTCCTATTATTCTGAGACACAAGATTTTCTCATCTAACTTTGTATCCTGTAGGTCTATAACATGAGAGTAGTTGGGGTCTTTATTGTTGTTGTTTTGGGTTTTGCTTATTTATTTTTTCCCTCATAAATGTTTTTTTTTTCTTCCAGAACCTGATCCAGCAGAAGAATTCACTGAACCAACTGAAGTTGAATCAACTGAGGTATTACTCACTGCAAGACTGTCATTTTGTGTACCTCCAATGCCACTTACTTTTACTTTCATACCGTTTCTTATTTTTATTTTAGTATGTAAACAGACAATTCATGGCAGAGACTCAGTTCAGCAGTAGTGAGAAGGAACAGGTAGATGAGTGGACAGTTGAAACGGTTGAGGTAAGATCTTGTGCACTGCAGGTAAAATTGCAATCCCTGTTTCTGCTGGCTCACAATCCATGATAGGTTTTAGTATTGCATCCCTTCTTCCCCCAATATATAAAAGATTACATATATTTAAGTAGGCTTGGACTCACTACTTGATTCTTTAATTACATACTTAGCTCAGGTAAAATGAAAAGAAATAAAACCTATTTAGTCTGGCTAAGTTTGCAGAGAACTTGCTTTTCTTCATTAGTGGCTTGCTTGGGAAAACAGGGCTTAAAAAGACTTGAAAGACTTTTTTTGAAGTCTTTTTTCTTTTTGGAGAACTTAGCTGCAAACGTAGAACTTTTTTATTTATCTACACAGCTGCTGACAGTGTGATGTAGTTGTGCTTTCATTGAGCAGGTCCCTGCAGAGGGAGCTGGAAATGAGTAACTCAATTAATACCTACTCCAGATTGCTAACTTGCATCATCTGATGTTAAAATAATGCTTGTGTGTGTGTGCATCTCTGCTTCCCAGATCTGCAGCTCTTCAAGTGTCTCCCTTGTTACCTCTTTGCACTTGAGTGGCTGTTCTCTTGTGGTGTCTGTGGTGTTGGGATCCATTCCCAGCTCTGGGGGATTTGCACTCACACTTTGCTCCATGTACAAGTCCATGATTTTACTGGAATTTACATGATTGCACTGGAATTTGTGGTGCAGTATGGGGAAGGACAAGCCCTCCTTATTGGGATGTTGGAGCTTGAGTTGTGTCTGTCTGTTAAAAACAGCTATGAGCAGCTTCTTGCAGGTGCTGGAGAGTTCATTTGGGATTGATTTTAGCCTTCTGCTGCAGCAAATTGCAGATGGTCAGATTTTTACACTTTCTTGGAGCCTTTGGGTTGTTAAGTGCAGGAGTGGTGTGAGTGTTCATTGTCTTGTGAAGTGCTGAAAGAACAGAGCAGCTGTTTTGATCTGATAGATTCAGCTGGTTTTACATTGAGTCTGGCTGAAATTCCTATTTTACACTGTTGAAGACCACAAAGAGATTTAATAATGCTGAGGATGGGTGTGAGGCTTCTAAAACTAAGGAGACAGCTTTGTATGTGAAGGAGTTTGGTAGTTTCTTGTCATAATATTTCATTTCCTTTAAAAACTCTTAAATTATCACTGCTGCCACTGAATGTGTTTTAAGGATTATCTTAAAAAACTGAAGAAACCCATGCTTGGTTGGAGTATTTTTAGAAGACACAATATTTTAAAATTAATGATTGATTGGCTTCAAACATACCCATTATATATCTGTGTTTCTACCAAGTGTCCATAGTGCTTCAGTTTCTCTGTAGTTCTTAATATAAAGAGTATGGATGAAGACATAATTTGGGTTATAGTTTGGTATCAGACAGATTTCAGAAACTCCTGATTTCCCAGTCAGCTGAATCTGGAATTGGATCAGCTTTGTTTTCATAGCTCAATACAAAGAATGTGTGCTTTAATTGCCCTTTCTGTCCCAATATCTTGCACATGGTAAAAAGGAATAATTTAGAAAAAACTAAAGTTGAAACCTGTTTCTTCATAATAAAGAACTTTATTTTCTCAGCTGTAACACAAGAAAGGGAAATTGAGAATATCTGCCTGTAATAATGTTCTTGCTGGTACCACAATCTCCTTTCCCAGGGGAATGCAGCTGAACTGTGCTTTGGTAAGAGCATGACACAGAATGTTCACTGACAGAATTCTGAAATCTGAAAGAGAACATTTGCTCAGAGGATCTCTGTATTTGTTCACAGAGAGGAAGGATATCACAAACTCCTCCCTTTTTTCAGTAACCCTCAAGTAGATGTGATACAGTCAGGATTACTGTGGTGTGTTTGTAGTTTGGGAAGTGATGATGTCTTCACAAGGATGTTTTTTGTATGGTCCTTCTAGAAGTTTTAAACTAAATAATTTGCTTATGAATTTTCCAAGTGTATTTAGCTTACATGATGTTCTAATTTTGGTGAAGACATCCTTTATTGGTAGTAGTGTTTATGGAGTTTTTTATTGTTGTTTTGTGGAGTTTAATTTTTTTTAACTGCGTATTCTGTAATTAGTGCCTGAGTCTGGTTGTACACAAAGCTCTCTGTGTCTTAGATTGTGGAACTTCAGTTGGATGGATTTTGTGTAGAATTGAAAACACTTCTCAGACTGACAAAATACAGTTCATTTTGTTGGTTTGTGGTGTCATTAAATCTGTGGTTTTACCTTTCCAGAATTTTTTTCCCTGTCCCTGTCAGTCTCCTTGCATTGTCTGTGGCAGCTCTGCCTTCTGACAAGGTCCACTTACTTCACACAAGTTGAATTTTCTTCAGTTATTTCATCCATCTGTGGCTGTACTTGGTCAGAGTACCTGGTAGTGCTAATGAGGCTGAAGGAATAGGTCCTAAACTGTTCCTTTTGACATCAAAAAAAGAGTATTGAAAAGACAATGTAAAATACTAAATACCAGCTGAAGTTACTGCTGTAGTACTTGTGAAAAAGGAAAACAGTGGATATTTTTGTCATTGTTGTGTGTTCTTGATGATGCCATTGACTATTTTTTTTGAAGATACTGAATTGTTGTAAAGGACTTGGACTCCCTAAGTTGAGTGGTAGAGCTCAAATAATGGAAATCACTTTGGTAACAATTATGCAGGAGTGAGCAGCTGCTGGTTTTACACTAAAGTTTCACCTGATGATCTGGCTTGCAGTTTTTCTTCAATTTTTAAACTTTGTAATGTGCAGAAGGTCTATATATGTGTTCTAGATGCATTTTTTTCCCCACTCACAGGGCTTAATTCTTAATTTAGACACAGTCCATATTGTGAAATTCAGGGACTGTTTGACAGAGCAGAGTTGTGCAGGTTTCCAGTGTGGACTGCCTTAGGCTATGATTTTCATGGGAACTGTCAAATTGCCTCTCTCTGGATTTCTACCAGTGGTGATTTGGGTCTGAAGGGGATCTCAAAGAGGTTGTGGTTGGCTTTTAGTTCTGTTCAGATTGTCTCTTTGGGATTTGCTCAAGGAACAGGCCTCTGGAGTTGGTGAGGCAACTACCTGTGCAGAATGCTATGGACAGACAAGATTTGGAAATGTGGGCAAGCAGGAATGCTGGAAGATGCTGTAGGTTTCTCTGAGAAATCAAAAAGAAATGTGCAGGTTTTGAGGGTGAGTGGTGGCAGTGTGAGGCTTCAAGTTCAGACCTTTGTTACAGGACTGGTTTGTGAATTGTCAAGACTGCTGTGCAGAAATCTGTTTTCTGCAGTTCTAATTAGAAATCAGGTTTTTTACATCAATATTTGGAACTTTCAGATGCCTGTGTCCTAATTTATATCCCATGTAACTAAGTTCTAAGGCTTAGCTGATTATCTGGAATGTTGGTAATACTGAAAGCTCATTGAAATAGAGAAGTAATGATAAGAGACAATGATATTTTTAAACGTTGACATTCAAATGGCACTTGTGGACAATGGGAGCTGCCTGAAGAGCAGCTTAGGGACTGGTTAGGGCCATCAGAGTGCAGCTCAACCATCTTTGTCACTGTCTGTTCTCAAACTATTTGCTGATGGATGTTTGAGGTGCCCATGTCCAGCTTTGCTGGTGGTTCTGCTGTCTGATCAGGTGCTATCTGAAAGCCCATTGCAGTTTGTTCCTGTGTTGATGTTTGCCACTTTGGGATATGTCTGGTAAATCTGAGCTTTCCTGCCCTCCCTGATCTGTGCTTGTGCTTCTGGTGTCCCCTCACGGTGGTTCCTGGCAATCCTTGTCATGCAATGCTGCCTGCTGTTCCTGAGACAGGAGATCAGGGAGCTAGGGATAACAGTGCCTGTGAAAATTCAGCATTGTAAAGTTTAAAGACCAAAAAATTCTGACTCCATTTATATTTATCGAAAAGCTATGAGAAAATAATTTTTCCTCATTGGTGCATATTTCTGATATTGGTGCATATTACTCTTCCCCTACTTCCTTTAAATTTCCAAGTGGTGATAAATTGCTGTCTCAAATCCTGCTCTAAAAAAACTCCATGTAATATTGAACAAATACTTCTCTCATGGAGAAAAGAGTAGGTGGAGAGAAAAAAAGAGCAGAGTGAGCTCTGTAACCTTGTGAGTGCTCAGATGAGTAGCTGACCACCAGTACTGACCTATCTGGAGGTCAGTGCTGTCCTCCAACACCACCACAGCAATTCCACCATCCAAAACCAGCTAGGCCAAAGTCAGAAATGCCAAGAACTCCTGAGTCACTGAGAGCAGTGCTGCCTGGAGCTGAAATGGCAGTTGCTTGTTGTCTCTTGTTAGGTTGTAAATTCCCTGCAGCAGCAGACGCAGGCGACGTCTCCTCCCGTCCCGGAACCTCACGCGCTCACTGCTGTGGCCCAGGCAGACCCCCTGGTCAGGAGACAACGAGTACAGGACCTCATGGCACAGATGCAGGGCCCCTACAACTTCATGCAGGTATTTCTGTGCTCTAAACATTCCTGTGTTTCACCCCACAGCAGTGTGGATTTGATTTTTAGTGGCTTTTTTATTTTTTTTTCTCCACAGGACTCGATGCTGGAATTTGAGAACCAAACGCTTGATCCTGCCATTGTATCTGCACAGCCCATGAACCCAGCACAGAGCTTGGACATGCCCCAAATGGTTTGCCCTCCAGGTTTGTAATGGTAAATCCTAAACACAAATACTGGGGAAGCCTGCAACTCATCTCTTAGAAATGCTTCAGTTGCTGCTGCATAGTAAAAAGGTCACCACAAGTAACAGTACAATTCTGTAACAGTGTGTTTTTCTCAGAAATGTGATTGCACTGTTTTTAGACTTCCAATTCTCACTTGCTTATAGGTTTTGCTTGGAAATATGGAACATCTAAAGCTTCTTTGGTTTTGCTTTGGATTATTTTGGACAAGTAGAAAAAAATGTTCTTTGCATGGAAACAGGAGTTGCTACATTTGAGAATAGCTTTTCCATGCTTAAGGCTTCATCATCTTCATGATGATCAGCTTTCACATAAGTGCTCAGACAAGACAATAATGCTATTCTATAAAAGGTTTGATTTTACTGTGTAATAAGTGAAATTCTTTTCTTCCAGTTCATGCTGAGTCAAGACTTGCCCAGCCTACCCAAGTTCCTGTGCAACCAGAAGCTACACAGGTAAAATGTTCAGTAAATTCTGGTTTGGGTTTGAGTTACAAAAGGATTTATTTCCTAACTACATGAGAAACTCTTTAAGAAAAAGCTGAAGTTCTAATTTTGGGAAATTGGTGATCTTCATTGTTGCTTACAAGCATTAGCAGTT
>VWYE01018941.1:49957-60068 GCA_013398995.1 Alaudala cheleensis | reverse complement strand
GAATTCAGGAGAAAAGCCACAGGGAATTCAGGATAAATCCCACAGGAAATTCAGGATTTTGTTTTTCCCCAGTTTCCACTGGAATATATAAAATGTATATTTTAAAATATAGAAATATTAAAAAGAGGTATACAAAACTATAGATATTTAATACACAAATATTTAATATACTGTCTATATTATACAATGCATTATATAATACAATGCTCTGTATATTATAGATAATATATTTAATAGAGTAGATATGTTTCATAATATATAAAAAATCTATTCTATATTATAGATGTAATATATATAATATAAAATATATATTGCATGTATAAAATAAACAGAAATCTGCCAGATGTGCTGACAGCTGCAAATCTGACCAGCCAAAATCTGCATTAATTCCCAGAATAATTCACCCCAGTGGGAGCTTTGTGGCACCAATTATTCCCTTACAAGAAACCAGCAAAGAAACTAAAAAATCCTTCAGCCAAGGAATAGAAAAAAAATAAATCAAAGCATTCCCATTTCCTAAATCTCTGCAAGGCACAACCCCTGAGCAAAACCCACTATTTTGTGCCTCTGGCATCAACAAAATTCAATTTGTGCTGATCCCAGTGCCTTTTCTGGCTGGAATAAATAATTCAAAGCATTTTTTTGGGGTTTAAAAATAGAATATTTTGGCCTGCCTGAAGTCAGGGGTGGCACCACTGGATGTGGCAGGGAAAAATTTGGGAGTTTTGGTGCTGGTTTGCCTCGTTGGGGAGGATTAAAGAGCTCAGCCAGGTCACAGCAAGATAAAACCATAAACATGAAGCATTTAAATCAGTTTGCATTGAGATTTCCTGGGGGAAAAATGGATTAAAAATTAAAAAATTCTTTGGAAGTGAAGGAAAATTGAAGGAAGCTCCAGATAAATGGTGTGAACAGAACAGGATGTCTGACATATTCCTGAACCTCAATAAATAGAGGAAAAAATTCATTTTCCTGTAGAGAACATGATGTTATGGATGTAATTTATAGATATGATTTATGTATAATTTCTAAATAAAGTGCTTGGAGCATCCCATTCCTGGTGCTATCCCATTCCAGGGAACAGTGTAACCATTAAATTAATAATTTAATTAATTTTTTACCATTGCCTGTACACAGAGCTGAAGGAAAAGCCATCCTACCTCAGCCACACCTCATAAATCAAATTAAAACCACTGAGAGAGAAAAATGCTTTATAAATAGGGAATAAACCTTGAAGTTCACAGATCCTTCCTCAAGGAAACAACACAGAATATTCTTAATTCCAACATCCCAGCCAGGGCTTTGTTTGCAGGTTTATTTTGGGGGGAAATTCTGACAAGGTCCCTCTTTGATGTGGGTTTTTTTAACCTCCTTTTCAGGGTTATTTTTGGAATGTTTTGGAATATTTCAGGAGGCATTTTGGGAAGGGGTTGTCCCCACGTGAGTGGACAGGATGTTTGTGAATTCTTGCCTTTGAAAATTGAAATGTTGTGTCCTGTGGAACACCCCCCTTTTGCCTGGATAAAACTTGGAATAACATCCAAAAGCCATGGAAATTTCAGGGTCTGGGGTGGATTTTCACATCCCACCCTCAGCAACATCCAACAAACACCCAGAGACAAGGATGGGACCTTGGGAAACACAAAATAAAGCAATCAAATAAAGGCATGTTGATGGAAGATACAAAGAATGAGTGACAATTATTAAAAAACCAAGAATTGTCCAAATTTAGGAGCTTTGGGAGATGAAGGGACACACAAAACCAGGAATGTGACCTGCTAAAACACCAAGGAAAGCCCCGTGGCCACACTTTTATCCCAAAAATGCTCCTTGGCCAGGCAGTTTTCCCACACAGAGGCAAAACAAACTTGATTTAACACCAATTATCCTCAGCAGGGACATTCCTGCTCCTTCCCACCACGTTCCCATGGCACTGACATCACACCCAAAAGAGAAATAAAATAAAAGTGACCAAGGCTTGCCCTTGGATGGGCTGAATTCCATGGAATAATCCCTCAGTGCCACCTCTGCTGCTCCTCATCCAACACCTCCCTGAGCAGTCCAGGAAGGATTTTTTTTTTTCCAGCTTTGTTTCTTTTGTCACTAAATCCAAACCTCCCCTCGTTTTTTAGGCAGAGCTTTGCCAGCTTTTAGGCAGAGCCCTCCTAATTCTGTGTTTGGCCACCAGCAAATTTGTGCCATGAAAGGTTTTCATCAGCTCTGCCTGGGGTGGTGCTGTCCAAGAACATTTCCAAAGGGTGTTGCTGTTGGCTGGGAACCTGGGATTGCTCCTTGGGCCTGGTTCAGGATGCTCATTTGAGTCCATCCCAAAATGCAGAGCTTTGTTGTGGGTTTTAATGAGCTTAATTGCATTGCAGCTCCTCATTTCCAGTGTGCAGCACGAGGGGAAAGGGAAAATCAGATTCACTGGATTTACAGAAATTCCTTTCTTTTCCTTTCAGTGCAAGCACAAAGGTTTGGAAGGGAATGTGAGGAGACACAGAACAGTGAATTTGCCCAAAGCACCTGGCTGAGGAGGAGGAGGGCAGCTCAGTCCTGTGAGAATGAGGGAATAGTTCTTTATGCAGAGAAAAGAACAAATCACATCCTTCTTCCACGAAATTCAGTGGGAAAGTGGGAGAGCTTGGGGAGAGAGAGCTCTGATCTGCCCGGAGTGCAGATTCCTGCATGGAACACCCCTCTGCATAAATGCTTTTTTATCCTGTTTCACCACGAGGACCTTCATGAAGGTCTCTCCTGCAAAATCCAAATATAAACCAAAACTCCTGTGGGCCAAAACGGGACAAGAATTGTTGAGTTTCTGCTAAATAAAGGACCTGAGATGAGAGATCTTAATAAATCTGTGCAGAGAGGTACTTCAGGAAGAGATCAAGCAGGTGATGAGGAAGCTCAGTGCCCACCTGGCAGCGTTTCAGGGCAGTGACATTGGTACAAGGAAGTGCTGACAGCTGGAAAATAAAGCCCTGCACTTGGCAGAAAAGAGAAAAAAAAAAAAGCCTGATAAAAGAATAGGAAGTGATTTATGAGTGAGAGAAGAAAAGGCATCTGGTGCAGTTGTGAAGGTCAGGAGCTGGGAGAGCAGGGAAAGGCACTGCCAGCAAAAGGAGCAGGGGATGTGAGAACAGCCTGGCTCAGCAGGGCAGGAGCAGCTCAGGAGGAGCTCAGGAACTGCAGGAGAAGGGCAGCAAGGAGGTAAAACTGGGCTGGGCTCAGAGCTCCTGACAGAACTTCCCAGCCCAGGGGGAAAAGGAGGATGGAACCAAGTGGTTTCCCCAAAAACTTGGGTTTCTGCAGGCCGGGATATGTGGTGGAACACAAAGGGGAGAAGAATCGTGGGATCACCAAGTGCTGTGGAATGCAAGGACCTTAAATCCTATCCCATTCCAGGGGCAGGGACCCCTTCCAATATCCCAGGGAGGCCTTGAGTTTCATCTTTTATGTGTTCCAGGCTCTGTGGTGCCCAGGGGTGCAGCTCTGAGCTCACACTCAGCTCACTCAGCTCTGCACAGAGCAGGGACACAAAACAAATCCTGTCCCTGCTGCACACCAAGGACAACTTTCAGCCCCAAAGCACAAACCAGGCTGGGCTGAAGGGAGGGACAAGAAGGGTGAGACCTCCCAGCCTGGAGCTGGAATGGGACAATTCAACCCCAATGTGCAAATGGACCCAAACTTAGAAAAGTGGGAGACCTCGTGACCAGGGGCCCATTTTGTGTCCATTTTGTGTCCATTTTGGGACCATTTTATGCCCATTTTGTGCCCATTTTGTGCCCATTTTGGGCCCACCTTGGGTGCAGCCCTGCCCAGGCTCTTGTCCTGCCCAAGGTGAACCCTAAAGGCCTTTCAATCAATCTCTCCTTTATTCTCTGGCTCTGTCCATCTCTGTTCCAGCCCACCCTTCCCAAGGCATCAAGGCTGCTCCAAGCCCTGTCCCAGCTGGCTCTGCACACTCAGGGATGGGGCAGCCACAGCTGCTCTGTGCCAGGGCCTCCCCAAACTCACAGGGATTTTAGGATTTTTTTCCTAATCCAAACCTTTCCTTTTTCACTTTAAAGCCCCCCTCATCCTGCCAGATGTGGAGCCTCCTTCACACCAGGGCACGTGGGTTTAAAAGGCTGGAAGATGAGCAGGAAATTATCCAATAACCAGGGAATGGGTCTAATTAATCAGAGGATCCTTAAATTTGGAAAAGATCTTCCAGGCCCTCGAGTGCAACTCCCCACCACCTCCATGGTCACCACTAAACCTCATCCTCACATCCACACCTTTTTCAAACACCTCAGGGATGGTGATTCCATCATTAATTAATGAATTTTATTGCCAGACTCTGCACAATTGTCTCTCAGCTCCCTGGAAAGGTTTGTCCCCCATTTCAGTTCAGGTGAGCAGTTCCAACTCCTGCCTGGTGATTTGGCACCACTTCACCTAATTCAGGTGAACATTAATAAACTGTCCTCCCAAAAACACACAACTCACACCCCCTGGAGTGTCTGGGGACAAGCCACAACATTATTGATAATAAAGGCTGGGAATAAAGAGGATAAAGAAAGTCCCTCTTTAAAAAGAAATGAATGAGTGTGAGTAACCAGCTCCACACTGTTGAATTGTTATTCCCCTCATGAGCAGCTTTTCACAGCTTATTCAAATTCACAGATTGTCCCTGCAGTGGATGCAGCATTAGGAAAATAATTACAGAAGATGACAAACGAAGTAAATTGTACCCAACTGTGGCTATAAACCAAAAAAAGCTGTCTGCTCTGTGTCAGGTGTTCTGAGCTATTCTCAAGCAGGTTCAGAGGTTAATTCAATAAATATAATGGTGTTTGCCAGCTGTAGAACCTGTGCAACATCACCCTTCAACACCCCAGAGTGGAGAGGAGTCATTCATCCCAGCAGAGGGAAAATCCTGCTCCAAAGCCCTCGTGGAAAAGCCTGCAGAAGTTAAAATTTAATGAGCAGGCTGCAGAAAATGGATAAAATTATGGTTAAACCAAACAGCTGCTTCATTCTGAGGGCTTGGGCTCTGCTCAGGAGGTGAAAACCTTGAGGAGGAGGTGGAGTTTGGGGCTGAGGATGCTCCTGATGTTTGGTGATGATGATGATGATGATGGTTCTGGTGAGCTCCTGGCCAGCCCCAGCAATGCCCCAAGGAGCCAGCCCAGCCTCTCCTGCTCTCAGCTCCAGCAGCAGTTGGGATTTATGACTTTTTCTCCACTTCATTAAAAGGGAGACAGCAGCAGGGGGACTGATGTTCACAGAGAAGCCCCAGTGCAGTTTTATGGAGCAGGAATTAAATCACTGGGATTAAGGAAAGCCAAACACAAACTGCTTGGCTGGAATTATTTGTGACTCCAGGCAAAGCCTGGTGCTGCTGCTGACTTTCCTGGCACACCTGAAGGCTGATCCCTGGGAAAACATGGAAATAAATTGTGATTTGGGGATGTGTAAATAGAGATTCCCTCTCAGGGGCACATCCTGTCCCATCCCTGTCCTCAGCCAACTTCACCCTGAGCATGGAGTGAAGACAAAATCACGACCATGCATTTCAATTCCATCAGCTGGAAGGGTTTTTTTTTTTTCCTTCTGTTCATGCAAAATTAGCATCTTTAAAAAGAAAAAACCCTCCAAATGAAATCTAATAGTGTGAACAGCACAGAATGAGTGTGGGGGAAGTGTGGGACACACTGCAAAGAGCTCAAACTCAACTCCATTTTTAAATCAAGGGGATTGCAGCCTGAAGAATGTTAACTCTGCTTTTCTAATTCTTCAAACATTTAAAGCAAAATACTTAATTAAAGGGCATTTTCCTACTCTCACTCTAATTGAGAGTGCCTTCACCTCTGCAGTTGCAGAGTTTATTGAGCACAGAACATGAAATGCTCAAAAATCATTAATCAGGGGGGTTTTATCCCTGACAAAAGTGCCCAAATTGCTGCTGACACGGGACTGACACGTCAGGATTTTCTCCCTGAATTAAAACATTTCAGAAATAGATTCCAGAACCCAAATGAAAACCTCAGCACAGGCCTGAGGATGCTGCAACAGAGTTAAAATCTGAATTTCAGATATAAGTTTTTGCTTCAGACGTGAGTGCAAAGCCATGGATCAATCCAGAATGGAGCATTTTGGAATATATGAGCAACATTCCTGAAAGTTAATAATAAATGAATGAACTACAAATCCCTGGATTTCCTGGATTAAGGGAGACCTCACATTTTATACTTCAGGAAGAACAACTTGCACCTTTTGCTGGTGGAACCTGCTGCTTCTCCAGGGCTTTGCAATGCAAGGTTTAAAATGAGAGATGGATTTTCTGCCTCTCTAAAATCACCCCCCTTGCAGCCACTGCTGTTCATGGCCCTTCCCTCTGCACCCTGAAGCTGCTGCTGCTCCTGGAACAACAAAACCAGTGATGGCTTGGGAGGGCTGAGCTGGAACAGAGATGGACAGAGCCAGAGAATAAAGGAAATATTTACTGAAAGGTATTTAGGGTTCACCTTGGGCAGGACAAGAGCCTGGCCAGGGCTGCACCCAAGGTGGGCCCAATATGGGCATAAAATGGGCACAAAATGGATAAAAATGGGCACAAAATGGACACAAAATGGATANATAATAAAGGCTGGGAATAAAGAGGATAAAGAAAGTCCCTCTTTAAAAAGCAATGAATGAGTGTGAGTAACCAGCTCCACACTGTTGAATTGTTATTCCCCTCATGAGCAGCTTTTCACAGCTTATTCAAATTCACAGATTGTCCCTGCAGTGGATGCAGCATTAGGAAAATAATTACAGAAGATGACAAACGAAGTAAATTGTACCCAACTGTGGCTATAAACCAAAAAAAGCTGTCTGCTCTGTGTCAGGTGTTCTGAGCTATTCTCAAGCAGGTTCAGAGGTTAATTCAATAAATATAATGGTGTTTGCCAGCTGTAGAACCTGTGCAACATCACCCTTCAACACCCCAGAGTGGAGAGGAGTCATTCATCCCAGCAGAGGGAAAATCCTGCTCCAAAGCCCTCGTGGAAAAGCCTGCAGAAGTTAAAATTTAATGAGCAGGCTGCAGAAAATGGATAAAAATGATGCTTAAACCAAACAGCTGCTTCATTCTGAGGGTTTGGGCTCTGCTCAGGAGGTGAAAACCTTGAGGAGGAGGTGGAGTTTGGGGCTAAGGATGCTCCTGATGTTTGGTGGTGATGATGATGATGATGGTTCTGGTGAGCTCCTGGCCAGCCCCAGCAATGCCCCAAGGAGCCAGCCCAGCCTCTCCTGCTCTCAGCTCCAGCAGCAGTTGGGATTTATGACTTTTTCTCCACTTCATTAAAAGGGAGACAGCAGCAGGGGGACTGATGTTCACAGAGAAGCCCCAGTGCAGTTTTATGGAGCAGGAATTAAATCACTGGGATTAAGGAAAGCCAAACACAAACTGCTTGGCTGGAATTATTTGTGACTCCAGGCAAAGCCTGGTGCTGCTGCTGACTTTCCTGGCACACCTGAAGTCTGATCCCAGGGAAAACATGGAAATAAATTGTGATTTGGGGATGTCTAAATGAGAGATTCCATCTCAGGGGCACATCCTGTCCCATCCCTGTCCTCAGCCAACTTCACCCTGAGCATGGAGTGAAGACAAAATCACGACCATGCATTTCAATTCCATCAGCTGGAAGGGTTTTTTTTTCCTTCTGTTCATGCAAAATTAGCATCTTTAAAAAGAAAAAACCCTCCAAATGAAATCTAATAGTGTGAACAGCACAGAATGAGTGTGGGGGAAGTGTGGGACACACTGCAAAGAGCTGAAACTCAACTCCATTTTTAAATCAAGGGGATTGCAGCCTGAAGAATGTTAACTCTGCTTTTCTAATTCTTCAAACATTTAAAGCAAAATACTTAATTAAAGGGCATTTTCCTACTCTCACTCTAATTGAGAGTGCCTTCACCTCTGCAGTTGCAGAGTTTATTGAGCACAGAACATGAAATGCTCAAAAATCATTAATCAGGGGGGTTTTATCCCTGACAAAAGTGCCCAAATTGCTGCTGACACGGGACTGACACGTCAGGATTTTCTCCCTGAATTAAAACATCTCAGAAATAGATTCCAGAACCCAAATGAAAACCTCAGCAACAGAGGATGCTGTAACAGAGTTAAGATCTGAATTTCAGATGNCCTGAATTAAAACATTTCAGAAATAGATTCCAGAACCCAAATGAAAACCTCAGCACAGGCCTGAGGATGCTGCAACAGAGTTAAAATCTGAATTTCAGATATAAGTTTTTGCTTCAGACGTGAGTGCAAAGCCATGGATCAATCCAGAATGGAGCATTTTGGAATATATGAGCAACATTCCTGAAAGTTAATAATAAATGAATGAACTACAAATCCCTGGATTTCCTGGATTAAGGGAGACCTCACATTTTATACTTCAGGAAGAACAACTTGCACCTTTTGCTGGTGGAACCTGCTGCTTCTCCAGGGCTTTGCAATGCAATTTTTAAAATGAGAGATGGATTTTCTGCCTCTCTAAAATCACCCCCCTTGCAGCCACTGCTGTTCATGGCCCTTCCCTCTGCACCCTGAAATTACTGCTGTTCCAGGAATGACAAAACCAGTGATCCCTTGGGAGGGCTGAGCTGGAACAGAGATGGACAGAGCCAGAGAATAAAGGAAATATTTACTGAAAGGTATTTAGGGTTCACCTTGGGCAGGACAAGAGCCTGGCCAGGGCTGCACCCAAGGTGGGCCCAATATGGGCATAAAATGGGCACAAAATGGATAAAAATGGGCACAAAATGGACACAAAATGGATAAAAATGGGCACAAATGGTCAAAAAATGGTCAAAAAAATGGTCATAAAATGGGCACAAAATGGGCAGAACATGGACAAAGGGTGCCAAGGTCTCCCACTTTTCTAAGTCTTGGTCCATTTGCACATTGGGGTTGAATTGTCCCATTCCAGCTCCAGGCTGGGAGGTCTCACCCTTCTTGTTCCTCCCTTCAGCCCAGCCTGGTTTGTGCTTTGGGGCTGAAAGTTGTCCTTGGTGTGCAGCAGGGACAGGATTTGTTTTGTGTCCCTGCTCTGTGCAGAGCTGAGTGAGCTGAGTGTGAGCTCAGAGCTGCACCCCTGGGCACCACAGAGCCTGAAATACATAAAAACTAAAACCTGAGGCATCACCAGCACAGGTGAAACTGTTGGTTTGGGCTTTTCCTGCCAAAAATGTGGGATTTCTCCATCTCTTCAAGCACTCACAGCAGCATTTGGGGACAGGGTGGGTTCAGGAGTTAAAGGTTCTGGCAGGAAGCTGATGATGCTCCCAGGATCCCACATTAATTCAATCAAAAAATGTCATTAAAGCTGCTTGTACAGCTGAATTCCTGAACACTGCAGGAATCACATCCCCACAAACTCTAATAACCACATTCACTGCCTATCTCTATTATACCACCTGTATAAATAATAAATTCAGCCTCTCCAGTGCCAGGCAAGCACTACACAAACACCCTCTTGCTTTACACACACTGCAACAAAACTCCTCTCCCCCAAAGCTGTCGCCTCTTTGAACTCCAAAGCCAGCTCAGAGCAAAAGCAAAACTGTTTAAAGATAAATGATGTGCAAGCCTTTGCCAGGAAAGCTGGGAGGGAAATGCAGGGAAATGCTCTCCTTCCTTCTGGCTGCTGACAGCCCCTGCCTGCTTTGTTGTTTCTGACACAGCAGTGGAGTTCAAAAAAAAAAAAGATGATTTGGTTTGGGAGTAGGAGTTGTGGAGTATTTTAGGGACTTGATGTTCTGTAGCCCTCGGTGCCAATCTGAAGCCTGGAAGTGGCACAGAGCAGCCAGGGTTTGTTATCCCAGGGACAACAGTGGTTCCTAATGCTGCCAGCATCACTTGGAGAAGAATTTGCAGCCTTTTGTCCATTTTTTGGAGGTGATGCAGGGATTTATGGCAGGATTTATGTCTGGGGTGGGACCCAGAGAAACAGCGAGCACTCATGGGCTCATCATATCCATATATCTATATATTTATATATATTTAGAGATTAATATATTATAGATTAAATGTGTATTTTTATTTAGATTTCCAAGCCCAAAATAATGGACT
>VWYE01018941.1:20375-49010 GCA_013398995.1 Alaudala cheleensis | reverse complement strand
AGGTCTCCCACTTTTCTAAGTTTGGGTCCATTTGCACATTGGGGTTGAATTGTCCCATTCCAGCTCCAGGCTGGGAGGTCTCACCCTTCTTGTCCCTCCCTTCAGCCCAGCCTGGTTTGTGCTTTGGGGCTGAAAGTTGTCCTTGGTGTGCAGCAGGGACAGGATTTGTTTTGTGTCCCTGCTCTGTGCAGAGCTGAGTGAGCTGAGTGTGAGCTCAGAGCTGCACCCCTGGGCACCACAAAGCCTGAAACACATAAAAACTAAAACCTGAGGCATCACCAGCACAGGTGAAACTGTTGGTTTGGGGTTTTCCTGCCAAAAACATGAGATTTCTCCATCTCTCCATGCACAAGCACCCACAGCAGCATTTGGGGACAGGGTGGGTTCAGGAGTTAAAGGTTCTGGCAGGAAGCTGATGATGCTCCCAGGATCCCTGACCACATTAATTCAATAAAAAATGTCATTAAAGCTGCTTGTACAGCTGAATTCCTGAACACTGCAGGAATCACATCCCCACAAACTCTAATAACCACATTCACTGTCTATCTCTATTATACCACCTGTATAAATAATAAATTCAGCCTCTCCAGTGCCAGGCAAGCACTACACAAACACCCTCTTGCTTTACACACACTGCAACAAAACTCCTCTCCCCCAAAGCTGTCGCCTCTTTGAACTCCAAAGCCAGCTCAGAGCAAAAGCAAAACTGTTTAAAGATAAATGATGTGCAAGCCCTTGCCAGGAAAGCTGGGAGGGAAATGCAGGGAAATGCTCTCCTTCCTTCTGGCTGCTGACAGCCCCAGCCTGCTTTGTTGTTTCTGACACAGCAGTGGAGTTTAAAAAAAAAAAATAAAAGAGGAGATGATTTGGTTTGGGAGTAGGAGTTGTGGAGTATTTTAGGGACTTGATGTTCTGTAGCCCTTGGTGCCAATCTGAAGCCTGGAAGTGGCACAGAGCAGCCAGGGTTTGTTATCCCAGGGACAACAGTGGTTCCTAATGCTGCCAGCATCACTTGGAGAAGAATTTGCAGCCTTTTGTCCATTTTTTGGAGGTGATGCAGGGATTTATGGCAGGATTTATGTCTGGGGTGGGACCCAGAGAAACAGCGAGCACTCATGGGCTCATCATATCCATATATCTATATATTTATATATATTTAGAGATTAATATATTATAGATTAAATGTGTATTTTTATTTAGATTTCCAAGCCCAAAATAATGGACTTAAACACAACTGCTGGATTGCCCATTTTTTGGAGGTGATGCAGGGATTTATGGCAGGATTTATGTCTGGGGTGGGACCCAGAGAAACAGCGAGCACTCATGGGCTCATCATATCCATATATCTATATATTTATATATATTTAGAGATTAATATATTATAGATTAAATGTATATTTTTATTTAGATTTCCAAGCCCAAAATAATGGACTGAAACACAACTGCTGGAGTTGGGACAGGATAGAGAAGTGACAAACCTTTGTGTACACAAAATCAGCTCCCTGGTAAATCTGCAGGAACATGATCTGTTCCCATAAATTCTTTATCAGGGCAAGCCTGGCACTGGGGTTGATGATGTTCAAAATATGCAGACAAATTAAATCAGCTTCAGATTCCTGGTGCTTGGCTTTACACTGAGGGCTGATGTGGGTCCACCACAGAAAATAAATGCAATTATTGAGGGAAAATGCAACAGTAAATTGCAATAAAAGGCAAAGTGTTTGCTTTTACCAGCAAATCCTCCTCAAACTGAAGGGGAAACTCAAACCCCAGCCCCTAAATTGTGCTGCTTTCACCTTCACTTGTCACAGGAGACAAAGGAACACCTTGGAGCCCACTGAGCCATGCAGAGCAAACAATTCCTGCACAAACCAGTCCTCACCTGGAGAAACTGCAGCAAGAGAAAGGATGGGATGTACCTGAACCAATCCAGGCAGGAAAAATGTGTGCACACAACTTGGGGGCCTCTCCCTGAACTGCCCAAGAGCTGGGGTCAAGGTGAATTCCAGCAAATCCAGCTGGAATGAGAGTTTTCCTAAAGCACAAAGTGCTGAACCCCAGGCAGGGTGTGCACCCTGAAATGGAGCACAGAAATCTGATCCATCCCAATCCCATTTAATGAGCATTTTCCCAAAGCACAAAGTGCTGAACTCCTGGATTTACCCTGCAGTTTGTGCACCCTGAAATGGAGCACAGAAATCTTCACCATCCCAATCCCAATCTCATTTAATGAGCATTTTCCCAAAGCACAAAGTGCTGAACTCCTGGATTTACCCTGCAGTTTGTGCACCCTGAAATGGAGCACAGAAATCTTCACCATCCCAATCCCAATCTCATTTAATGAGCATTTTCCCAAAGCACAAAGTGCTGAACTCCTGGATTTACCCTGCAGGGTGTGCACCCTGAAATGCAGCACAGAAATCTGCTCCATCCCAATCCCATTTAATGAGAATTTTCCCAAATCCAGGCTGTACCCTGCAGTTTGTGCACCCTAAAAAGCAGCACAGAAATCTGCTCCATCCCAACCCCATTTAATGAGTTTTCCCAATTCCAGGCTGTACTCTGGAGGTTGTGCACCCTGAAATGCAGCACAGAAATCTGCTCCATCCCAATCCCATTTAATGAGAATTTTCCCAAATCCAGGCTGTACCCTGCAGTTTGTGCACCCTAAAAAGCAGCACAGAAATCTGCTCCATCCCAATCCCACTCCATGAATGTCTTCCCAAACACAAAGTGCTGAACTCCTGGATTACCCTGCAGGTTGTGCACCCTGAAATGCAGCACAGAAATCTGCTCCATCCCAATCCCATTTAATGAGAATTTTCCCAAATCCAGGCTGTACCCTGCAGTTTGTGCACCCTAAAAAGCAGCACAGAAATCTGCTCCATCCCAATCCCACTCCATGAATGTCTTCCCAAACACAAAGTGCTGAACTCCTGGATTACCCTGCAGGTTGTGCACCCTGAAATGCAGCACAGANAATATAAAATTATATGTGTGCATATATGGGTATAAGCATATATATAAAATGTAAGTATGAAAATATAGAAAAATATATAAAATCATAAAAATAGAAACCATAAATACATTACATTATATATGTGTGTGTATATATGTATGTAGAGAAGCATATATTAAAATAGACAGATAAAATATAAATATAAAATTATAAATTCATATATAGAAAAAGGTATAAATTTATTACATTATATATGTATATATAGGAATGTGTATCAGCATATATATAAAATATAAATATGAA
Organism: Alaudala cheleensis; assembly: GCA_013398995.1. Classification (NCBI taxonomy): domain Eukaryota; kingdom Metazoa; phylum Chordata; class Aves; order Passeriformes; family Alaudidae; genus Alaudala; species Alaudala cheleensis. The sequence goes on along the minus strand of VWYE01018941.1, from coordinate 45,748 downwards.
AACACAGAAAAATATCTAAAATTATAATTATAGATACATAAAACCATAAAAATACATTAAATTATATATATGTATGAGTGTGTGCAGTACAGCAGTCTCTGCTAAAGAATGAACAACACAACTCAAACAATTAACAGGCCACAATAATTGCAGTGAAGTCTGGAGAGTTTAAAACACTTTTGTGTTTAATTCTCTGCTGCCTGTGGTTTTGCAGCTGCTCTCCAGGAACACAACTGCAAGGATTCCTATATATCAATAAATTCAATTTAGTGCAAGAATCTCACCCAGCACGAGCTGACAAGACAGATTTACCTGCAGAACATGAAAGATAAGGGACAGATATTCCTGATTCTGCTTTTGGGTGCACCTTTAATAAATTATTTGTGTTCTGGGCTTCACCAGGGAGTTATAACTCAGCTGTGAACGCAAGGTGTGTTTTATATTAATGATCTGTGACAGAATTCCAGTGAAAACAGGAACTGGAAATAGTAATCCCAAAAAAACCCCACAGAGCAGGAAACCCTCTTTATTTCCAGGTCATCACTGGGATTATTTGATGTTGTCATCACTGGGCACTGTCTGAGGACTTTGTCGGGATGTTGGGAGCAAGGGAAAAGGAATTTCTGCTTCGTTTTAGGAGCCAGTTCTGGTCAGAGCAGGGGAGAGGAGTTGGATTTTTACAGATCCACACCAGAGCTGTTCCAAGATGCAAAAATTCCACATGAGGAACAGCCCAGAAACCACAGAGTGACAGCACAGGGGCTGTGGGGTCTGGATGGGGCTGTGGGATCTCACAGGGTGAAACACTCAGGGGTTTAGTCCAGAGCAATGGGTGTGAGATAAGGTGGAGAACTCAGGGCATTGTCTAAGGGTTTCTGTTTTACCTTCTTCTTCTTGAGTTTGGGTGGTTTCTGTCACTGGATGAAAAAGGTCCCCAGTGCAGCCCTTTAGTGGCCACCACTGGGTCACAAACATCAGTAACAGAGGGGTCACCTGGTTATTGGGGAAATGGTGCTTAAAAACCTTGGGAGAAAATCAGCAGTGACCATTTTTGCCACGTTTTTCTGGTGAGAGCTCAGGGCTGTGAGCCTGTAAATAATCTGTGAATAAATCAGAGATAATCAATCCCCAAGTCTGAACTCAAACTTTTATTTCCTGTGTATCCTCAGCACAAACAAGAGCCAAGAGCTACCTCTGAGCTATCTCAAGAGCCAAATTCTCCCCCAAACTCAGCTCAGGGCTGGATTTGTGCCCCTGCAGCAGGGCTGGCTCTCAGAGAGCCCCATCTGGGGCTGGGCAGAACCTTCCAGCTCCTTCCCTCCTCCCTGGGAAGGGTCACTGGGCTGAGCAGGTCCCACCTTTAACCCAGGAAAAGCCATTAAACACAAATGCTTCCCTCAGGAGCCCTCCCAAAAATAGGAATAAATTTCCATTCTTGCAGGAGATGCATCCTGCAGGGTCAGTGAGCAGCTCCTGCCTCCCCTCCAGCCTAATGGAGCGACACCAAAGCATTTCCCTTCCTGCCTTCTCAGCTCCTCCAAGATAAATATTAATGGCCAAGCACACAGGGAACACTCCAGTGACTCCTCTGCAGTTATTTCACACTAAATAAGCCCTTTCAAGTAGGTTTTTTTTCCCCACCAGATTTCTCCTCTAAATATTTTCAAGGCTTTGCTTGGGTTTCTCCATTTAAAGGCTGGCAAAAAGCTGGGTGTGGGGTTGGTGCAGAGCTGCCAGATGGGAGGGGAGCAGCTCTGAGGCAGCAAAATGAAGTTTTTTGTTTTTTTTTTCTCTAAAACCTCTTTGCTGGTAAGAAAAACCCCCTGAGATGGGTGATTTTTGCAAGGTGGATTTCATCTCTGAGCTCACCCAACACCACCAGCAACCCCTGCTCTGAGAAAAGGATGCTCACAGCCCCCAAAAATATTTGACAGTAGCCATTTATCCTGGGTGAAAATGCAGAGAAAACACAAATAACACATCCAAAGCACAATTCTGTTAAAAATCTTGCAAATATTCAGATTTCTGGATAAAGGATGTGCCCAAGCCTGACTTGAGCATCCACTGGCAACGCCTCCTGTGGAGCTGCTGTTTCATTTAAGGTTTTCTTTCCTCCCTGTAATGAGCAGAACATTAATTAAGGAGACCAAAGCCTCTGTGCCCTTCCATGAAGCACAACCCACCCCTCCAGGCTGAGTTTTCCCTCCCTGCCTCTGAGAGCTCGGGGTGTTTTTAACTTTGTGCTCCCCAGCACAGAACAGGAGTGAAAAATCCCCAAGTAAATAGAAAATGAATAATCTGGAGCCTGCAGGGTCTAAAAATAGCTCTGCTGTACATTGTGCTATGAATAATTCCTCAGCTGAGGGGAGCTGGAGAGGATTTTAAAGCTGAGACCACAGAGCAGGACAGAGAGAGAGACACAGAGAGAGAGATCTGGGGGCACTTCTGCCCAAAAATGCCAGGCCTGGATCATTTTCCCTGCGTTGTTTTTGATGCCAGAGCTGATTTTTCAGGATGATTTTCTTCCATTGATCCAACACTTCCCACATCTGCATTCCTGGAGATCCCAAGGGGTGTTTTTCATTCATCTCACAGAGATCTTTACACCTGCCCCAGATCAAGGGAAGAGTGGGATAATCCTGGATCCAGGAGGGATGCTGAGAGCTGGGAGCTGCCAACAGCAAAAATGGGTTTGTAGCCCAACCTGCCCCATCATAAACACATCATTTCAAGAAATTTCAATCAAACCAGCCAGGAAAATACAAATTCCAGATGCAGGAATTATTCCTTGGCAGATGCATAAACACTGAAGAATTGTTCTGGGTCAAGATAGACAAAATATCTTTGAAATAAAACTGATTTAAACAGGATAGAAATCAAACTGTTATTTCTACCTATAGGTACATATTTGATTCAGCAAACAAGGAATTTGTTAATTAAAAAAGGGATTTGTTTTCCTTGCAGATGGGGCACAGCAGTTTCTGAGGGTGAGGTTTAAAAATGTGCCAGGCAGTGCCAGCACCCCTGATTTCATCTTCCTTGGGAAACAAAAGCCTTTTTGAACTGAAACTCTGCTGAATTTCTCATCTGCTGAACCCAACTCCCAGAAAAGTCAGGGTTTCAATCACACCTAATTGCCCAAAGGCTCCTTCCTCCCTTTCCTGTGAAGCCAGGCAGGAAAAAGAGAAAAATATCATGAAATTGTATCTTTTAAACAGAATTTTCTGCCTCAAAGAACAACTCTATAAATAGTGCAAATTCTCCTGTGTCACCCAACAGGCTCCAGGCAAAGCCACCTGACTTGGGGACATCACTCCATGCCACACTTCGAGAGGCAAAAAAAAATCCAAATTCCCAGGGAATGTTTGTCTTGAGAGATGGAAAAAAAACCCCAAAAAACCCCAAACAAACAAACAAAAACCCCAAAACCCCCAAAACCAAACAAAAACAAAAGAGCAAAATAAAAAAACAAAACAATTACAAAAAACCCCCCAAAACCCCAAAAATAAACAAAAACAAGCAAACAAAAAAGCAAAAAAAAACAAACAAAAAACCACAAGACAATTACAAAAAAACCCCAAAAACCGCAAAATAAACAAAAACAAACAAAAAAGAAAAAAACCCCAAAANCCCCCAAAAAACCTCCAAACCAAATTCAGTGAGGATTTTATTTAAGAGAACAAAATCCAAGTGCCAGCACTTCAGCACCCCTGAGCCTTCAAGCAGTCGGTGAGCATTAATAAATCAGATTATTCACCTTGCTACAAATGAAAGAGAAGTGTCCATTCACACAAGAGATAAATCAGAAAGGACTCTGCACACTGATGCTTTCCTTTCCAAAAAGCCATTCTCTCCTCGTTCCTTCTCTCCTGCTGAAAGCCACGATTATTCCAGCAGCTCCTGGTGCTCTGCCCTGCAAATTTGTGAATGAAAAGCTGAGCTGAAGTTCATTAAGGCTGGCTAATTAGGAGGGACTGGATTTCTCAGGAAAACTGCATGTTTTGCTCCCTGAGCATCACTGGAACAGGCTCAGAGCTGGAAGTTTGGCTGCTTCTGGAAGTTGTGCACAGCAGCTCTTGTCAAATAACTTATCAGGCTTTTGGAAAATCTTAAATTCCTCAGCAGCCATTAAAAAATTGACCAAAAAAACCACCCCAAATAGGCAAAAAACAACCCCCTCCTAAAAAAAAAAACCCACAAAAACAACTACAAAAAACCCAAACAAAAAAAACCAAACAAAAAAAGTTCCAAACAAAATAAATCCCCTTAACAGCCATTAAAAAAAATCTATCANAACAAATTCCCTTAACAGCCATTAAAAAAATCTATCAAAAACAAAAAAAATTGGCCAAAAAACAACCCACAAAAAAAACCCCACAAAAACAAAAAAAAACCAAAACAAAAATCCCCAAATAAAACAAAAAAAAAATTGCTCCAAACAAAACAAACCCCCTTAACAGCCATTAAAAAAAATCTATCAAAAAACCCCCCAAACAGCCAAAAAACCAAAACCAACAGCAAAAAAACCACAAAAAAACCCAAAAAAAACACACACAAAACCAAAAAAATCCCNAAAACAAAAAAAAACCAAAACAAAAATCCCCAAATAAAACAAAAAAAAAATTGCTCCAAACAAAACAAATTCCCTTAACAGCCATTAAAAAAATCTATCAAAAAAATCCCCAAACAGCCAAAAAACAACCCCCCACAAAAACAAAAAACAAAACAAAAACCCCCAAATAAAAACAAAAAAATTGCTCCAAACAAAACAAGTTCCCTTAACAGCTATTAAAAAAATCTATCAAAAAAAACCCCAAACAGCCAAAAAACCAAAACCAACAACAAAAAAAACATAAAAAAAGAAAACATAAAAAAACCCACACAAAGGCAAAAAACCCCCCACCAAACCCCCAAACAAACAAACAAAAACCCCAACAAAAACCAGCTCCAAACCAACAACTAAACCCCATAAACTTAAAACTGCCGATCAAAAATTGTGCTTAAATTTCACTTCAGCTTCAAAGTGTGGCCTGAAATAAATAAGATAAATTTCTCTCCACTGCAGGCCCCAGAATTAAAGCTAATTGGGATAGGGATAAATCCAGGGAAATAAGGAAACCCACGATGCCAAGGAGGATTTGGGATTTTTCAGGAAAACAGGAGCTGCATCTCCTCACAAACAAACAAAAACCCCATCCTGGTGGTGATGGTGGGAGAGAAATAAATTCATTCTCTTCTCCCTCATCCTCTAATCACCCACTTCAAGATCATTTTGGAGCAGCTCATAAAAGCAGACAAATTCAAGGATTAGAGACAGATCAAACACTAATCCAGAACTTTCCTCACTGCACGTTCAGGGTTTATCCTGCTCGTTTTGCTGTGGTTTTGTTTTACACCAAGTGGCCAGAGGAGGGTTTGCTGTGGAACAGGAGGGGAATATCAGGAGTTATTGAGTGGTTGAACATCACACAAGAGGATCCAGCCTGAGTATTTTTGTCACAGAGTTAAAAAAAAAATGACTTTCTCATACTTAAAATCTGCTGGTTGAGTTTTTGCTGAGTTCAATCTGTTCAGGACTCAACCACAATCAGCATTTGAAGCATTACCAGGCCTTGTCCTCTCCTATCCAAAACTACATGAGAAGTTAAACTGTATTTAAGGTGTGCTGAAATTCCTTTAGGTGACACAGCAGGTTTAAAATTAAAGCACATCTTCACCTGAAACTGGATTGTGTTTTTTAAACTTTGGTCAAAATCTCTGGGGAAAAAAAGCAGCAATTACCAACTCCCCCTCCCTGCAAACCCTGGGAAACCTATTCTCTTTTTTTCTGAAAGATGAGGAGGTTACAAACACCTCTTGCTTTCAAAGCTGCCCCATAAATCTGATTTTTCTTCCCACTATTGTACAGGAAGAAGTTTATTGCACTCAGGAGCAATAAACAAAATATATAAACAAAAATGTGTTGTCTGAGCAAATCTGCTGCCTGCAACCCCAAATCATCTTCAATCACAGAATCATTTAAGGTTGGAAGAGAACTTCAAGATCATCCAGCCTCAAAAACCTGGTGCAGGACAAGGTCCTGATCCCTCAGGATCCCAATTCTGAGGCTGCAGAGGTTCCCCTGAGCCCTTCCCAGTCTCCCCAGTTCAGGATTTGCAGCCCAGCCCGTTTTCCTGTTTGGAAATGGCAGAGAACTGGGCTGGGCCACCCCACAAGTGCCCAAACCAGGTAATTCCCAGCTCCCAGAATATCCAGGATGGGGCAGGAGGTGCCAGAAGGGGAAATAGGATTTCTAGAGGGAGGGATTTCAGCACCTGGAGCACCAGGGAGGGATTTCCTCCCAGTTAAGGATGGGGAAATGGAACACACAGAGATGAAATCCCATGAATTCTGCAGCCAGGGGCTGATCCAGGATCCAGGAGGGGCATGAGGATTGTGGAGTTCACAGAATTCCCAGAAAAATGGGATGGTTTGGGTTGGAAAGGACCTCAAACCATCCCATTCCATGGCAGGGACACCTCCCACTGCTCCAATCCCAGTGTCCAACCTGCCCTTGGGCACTGCCAGGGATTTCCAGCTGCTCTGGGAATTCCAGCCCAGGCAGGAATTCCTTCCCAAGATCCTCCTTCAGCCTAAAGCCATTCCCTCTTGTCCTATATCCACACCCTTCAATTCCCTCTCCAGCCTCCCTGTAAATAACCCCCAGGAGGTGCTAATGTGGGGGAAAACACCCCAAATAATGTTATTTTAGGCTAGAGGGTTTAAAAAAAAAAACCAACAAAAAAATCCCCACCTAATTCTTCATTCTGAAAACAAAAAATTCACTTTATCTTCAATACAAGCCAGTCCTGACCAAATGTCCCTGAGCAAACACAAACGTTGCTGGGCAGTGATCACAGAAATGTTTGAAATCAAGGCAAACAGAAGTGGAACAAAAAAAAAACAACAAGTGGGACAAGAGGAGCTGCAGGCTCTGTTTGCTCACCTGGCTGAGCTCAGCTCCCAAGGAGGGCCCTGGAACCTTCCCTGCTTCCCCACCCCGGGTGGTTTCAGGTTCCTGGCACTCCCAGGAACGTTTTTAAACTTTAAACAGATCCAGGGGGGTGAAATATAAAACCTTCAAAATCAGTGGCAAGGCAGGTAATGACAAGAGGCAGCTCTTTAGGCAGAGCTGGTTTAAGATTTCCTCCTCACACGCAAACCTCCTGCTCAATACAGGGTTTTACACATTTATATGACGTGATTTAATTCTAAAAGTTGTTTCCAGCTGAAAGTTATCCTCCTGGGACTGGCAAAGCTGAGAGCTTTTAACACAAGGATTTTCCCAGAATGCCCCTTTTTGTGAATGATCTCATCTTCTCCTGCAGAGTTTATCAAAAAGCAAAGCCATGGAGGGAGAGGGGTTGGTGTCATTTCATTTGTAAGATCACAAAGAGGACAAACAAACTTTTTGATAATACATAAAATGAGATTAATCACATCGTTCTGTTTATTTAATATTAATGTTAGCTGGGAGTGTTTATCCCCAGGCAGTGAATTCCATCAGTTTTGGAGCTGGTCTGGAAATACAAAGCAAATCCAGCAGGAAATGTGGATTTTCCTCCATCAGCAGAGCCTGATGCCACCTCCCTGATTCCCATGGATACCCTCTGGAAGCATCCAGAATTCCATGAGTGATCCACAAAGTGCTGGTGCTCACAGGGAAAGGGAAAAGAAGGGGAAAAGGAAAGGAAAGGAAAGGAAAGGAAAGGAAAGGAAAGGAAAGGAAAGGAAAGGAAAGGAAAGGAAAGGAAGCTGGGAGTGAACCAATTGAGGAGAACAAGGTCCTGTGATCATTTATTCCCAATTCCTGGAGGATCCCAGGGAACTCCTATCACAGGGAAAGGATTTTACACTCACCAAGCAAAAAGGAGCCACATCCAGGTAGAAATCCTGGCTTTCATTGCCAGGCTGGGGATGGAGCCCTGCACTTGTGCTGGAGCTTTATTCCCTCCCAGAAGCCCAGGAGTGTTTGCTCTCCCCATCCTGAAGCCACTCATGTCCCAGTTAAATGGCATTGGGTGGGGTTTTTTTTTTTTATCCCTCCTGATTTCCTGCCTCTGGGAGAGCTGGTTTTTAGGATTTTGTGTCATTAAACATTTAACTAAACACTCCCCCAGTCCTCAGCCCTGTGATAGCTCATTTGTGCCCATCTGCCTTGAAATGCTGAGGGCCTCATCTGGTGAATTCATTGGGCTGCTACTGAACTCCTCCTGAATTCCAAAAAGAATTCAGGAAAGTGCTGGAAGGTGCTGGAGGTGATTTTGGAGATGCTGCTCCCCACAACAATGGGAGAAGGAGCAGGTTGGGGGGATTCACTGCAGGGATCTGGCCCTGGCTGAGTATTTAAATATTGAGTTTTCTCCTCATTCAGCTCTGTCACTGGAAATCCCCTCCAAGCTCATTAGACACCACGGGGTGTAATTAAACACCAACGAGTGACACCAGGATGAATTCACCTCCTGAACTCTCCAAACACCTGGGGGATGAAAAGCAGATTTTAAGGAAGGTATGGACCGACCACAGCCCATTTTTAAGTGCCAATAATGAAATAAAAAGCTCTTTTGTCAGGCCTGAGTGACTGGGATGACATTCCAGAGAGGGAAGGCTTTGCAAGAACAATTCCCTTCTATGAGCACCCCATGCCAGGCAGGCTGATCTGGGGAGGTTTTATCAGTGTTTTGTTGTCCTGACACACACACAAGGCTTTGTTCTTTCCTTTTCCTCCCCTCCCAAGTGCTGGGGAATTGTGCACAGGCAGGGATTTGGGTGGAATTCCAGCAGAGTGCTCCTCTCTCCTGAGAGATCCACCAGGAGCACTGCAGGACAATTCCTCACTCTCCTTTCCCTGTGAGGACAAAGCTGGATGCAAGGAGATCACGGATGGGCAGGAAATTCTACAAACAGCTATAAAAGAAGGGATTTCTTCATTCAGAAATACACAGGAAAAAAATTGAACTGCACTTTGTACCCTGCTCCCTCAACTCTGTCTCACATTCCCAGGGCTAAGAGCTGAAATAGGAAATAAAGGCAAAGAAAAACAGCTTTTCCAGCAAAGGAATAAATCAGGACTCAAAAAGCACAGGGGGGATGGATTCCCACTGGCAGAGGGAAGGGATGGATGGGATTTTGGGGAGGAATTGTTCCCTGGGAGGGGCGGGGCTGGAATTCCCAGAGAAGCTCTGGCTGCTCCATCCTTGGAAGTGCCCAAGGCCAGGTTGGATGGGGTTTGGAGCAGCCTGGGATATGGGAAGGCTCAATCCTGCCATGGTTTGGGTGGGATTTAAGGTCCCTTCCCACCCAAACCACTCCAGGATTCCGTGAGAAGCTTTCAGATGTTGCTACAACAGCGAGCAGCTCATGTGGAAAGCTGACAATTCCAGATTCTTGGAATACCTTCGCAGAGAATCCCAAAAATATCTGGTTGTATTATTATTAGTGCTTATTCCATATCAAACTCACCCTTTGAGCTCTGCACAAAATCACAGAGCTCAATTCACTTGAATCCAACCAGAAAAGCTCCTCCCAAAGCCACAGAATTTGTGGAGGAAAAAAAAAAAAACCCACACAGAGATAAAAAGGAAGGCAGTGGGAATCCAGGAGTCCTTCCCAGCAGGAAAAGACAGTTCAGCCTCCAAAACACGAGCTGGATCCGAGCCCAGATCCAAGACTGGCAGCCCCAGGAGCTCAGCCAGGGAGGGAGAGCTCAGAATGAACACCAAGATTGGGAAAACTGAGGAGAAAAGGGAATTAATGACCAGAGGAAGCCCCTCACTGCTTCTCTGGATGCAGTTTTCCTCATGAAACAGCTGGGAAACACCACTAAAAAAAAAAAGATAAAACACCAGTTTTTTGGGGTTTTTTTTTTCCAGTTGCAGGAAATGAATGAGGATTTGTCAAGGTGCTGCTCAGTTTGGCTCTCAGATACAGAGGCTGTCAGCCAGGGAAATTGGAGTGATGGATGATGAGGAACTGGGACAGCTCCTGCAGCAGAGGGGGGAATTCTGAACATTCCAGAATTTCTGAACCTTGGCTTGGAGAGGGAGGAAGAGAAGGGGCAGATGCCAGAGACTCTCCCAGGGAGAGGAAGATGAAGGGAAAACAAAAGTGCTGGGGAAGTCTGGAATTGAGGAAGGAGAGAGCCCAGGGAAGGATGAGATGTGAAACCACCAGGAGGTTCCAACTCCAAATCAATTCAGGTCAGAGATCAAACCACAAGGATCAGGGGGTGAAGATTTTGGAAAGAAAGATGCTGGCAAGGATGTGATAATTGGCTTAATTTTACACAAAAACACGCAGATCAAAAATCCATCCAGGGTTTTTCCATAAAAAACTCCAGTGCTGACAGCAGGGCATGGCAAGGCCACAGTGATGAAGGAAAATGGAATAAAAACTGATTTATTTTTGCTCTCAGTGTCCCTCTGTTTAAGGTGCAGAGTTTGTGGGCACCACCCTACACACCACAAATAAATATCAACTCTGGGGTGACTGCTGGGCAGGAATGAGATCCCTGGAAGTTGATTTAAAAACCTAAAGAGGAGCTGAAAGTGTTTGAGACACAGAATTCAACTGGTCCTCTGAAAAACATCCAAATTCCTTATAAAACTGCACACCTAAAATCCTTATATTATAATAATTATAATCCTTATTGACAAGCAACCTGTTCATATAATCCCAGAAGGTTTATTCAGAGCTAAAATAATAATAATTTCTTTAGGTTTTGGAAGAGGAAAATTTCTAAAACTACATTAATAAATCCACACTATTATTCCTACTCTGGTGAAGTAGATTTGATAAAATTATAACATTTGATAATTATAAAATTAGACATTTTTTATCTTAACCCCTCCAAAATGTTTGGTTTGTATCAGGTTGAATGAATTCTTAAGAATTCCCATCCCAGCTCCCTCATGGAGCTCTTTATCCCCAAAATTCCCATCCCAGCTCCCTCATGGAGCTCTTTAATCCCCAAAATTCCCATCCCAGCTCCCTCATGGAGCTCTTTAATCCCAGCAATTCCCACCCCAGCTCCCTCATGGAGCTCTTTATCCCCAAGAATTCCCATCCCAGCACCCTCATGGAGCTCTTGATCCCCAAAATTCCCATCCCAGCTCCCTCATGGAGCTCTTTATCCCCAAAATTCCCATCCCAGCTCCCTCATGGAGCTCTTTAATCCCCAAAATTCCCATCCCAGCTCCCTCATGGAGCTCTTTAATCCCAGCAATTCCCACCCCAGCTCCCTCATGGAGCTCTTTATCCCCAAGAATTCCCATCCCAGCACCCTCATGGAGCTCTTGATCCCCAAAATTCCCATCCCAGCTCCCTCATGGAGCTCTTTAATCCCAGCAATTCCCATCCCAGCTCCCTCATGGAGCTCTTTATCCCCAAGATTCCCATCCCAGCTCCCTCATGGAGCTCTTTAATCCCAGCAATTCCCATCCCAGCTCCCTAATGGAGCTCTTCATCCCCAGGAATTCCCATTCCAGCTCCCTCATGGAGCTCTTTATCCCCAAAATTCCCATCCCAGCTCCCTCATGGAGCTCTTTATCCCCAGCAATTCCCATCCCAGCACCCTCATGGAGCTCTTGATCCCCAAAATTCCCATCCCAGCTCCCTCATGGAGCTCTTTATCCCCAAGAATTCCCATCCCAGCTCCCTCATGGAGCTCTTTATCCCCAGGAATTCCCATCCCAGCTCCCTCAGGAGCTCTTTATCCCCAAGAATTCCCATCCCAGCTCCCTCATGGAGCTCTTTATCCCCAGGAATTCCCATTCCAGCCCTTCCTTTTCCAGAACCCAAGTGCTCTATTTCAGCCACCCTGTCACTTCACGAGTCACCACACATAAAATTAAGAATAAACCACATTTATCTCTACAAACACCACCCAGACCCAAAGCTGCACCAGCAGAGTTTGGTTTCAAGCTGAGCAGGGCTTTCATCACAGAAGATTTATTTGAACACAGCAGCCACACACACTCTGAGGGAGGTTTCCATCAAGGATCCCTTCTCCAAGTGGCTTTGGAGGGTGCCAGGTTGTGGCACGTCCCTGGATGTGTGACAGAGCCTGCAGCCTGTGCCAGGGGGGGACCCTTCCTCNTTTTTTTTCCAGTTGCAGGAAATGAATGAGGATTTGTCAAGGTGCTGCTCAGTTTGGCTCTCAGATACAGAGGCTGTCAGCCAGGGAAATTGGAGTGATGGATGATGAGGAACTGTGACAGCTCCTGCAGCAGAGGGGGGAATTCTGAACATTCCAGAGTTTCTGAACCTTGGCTTGGAGAGGGAGGAAGAGAAGGGGCAGCTGCCAGGGATGGGGGGAGAGGAAGTTAAAGAGGAAACAAAAGTGCTGGAGAAGTCTGGAATTGAGGAAGGAGAGAGCCCAGGGAAGGATGAGATGTGAAACCACCAGGAGGTTCCAACTCCAAATCAATTCAGGTCAGAGATCAAACCACAAGGATCAGGGGGTGAAGATTTTGGAAAGAAAGATGCTGGCAAGGATGTGATAATTGGCTTAATTTTACACAAAAACACGCAGATCAAAAATCCATCCAGGGTTTTTCCATAAAAAACTCCAGTGCTGACAGCAGGGCACGGCAAGGCCACAGTGATGAAGGAAAATGGAATAAAAACTGATTTATTTTTGCTCTCAGTGTCCCTCTGTTTAAGGTGCAGAGTTTGTGGGCACCACCCTACACACCACAAATAAATATCAGCACTGGGGTGACTGCTGGGCAGGAATGAGATCCCTGGAAGTTGATTTAAAACCTAAAGAGGAGCTGAAAGTCTTTGAGACACAGAATTCAACTGGTCCTCTGAAAAACATCCAAATTCCTTATAAAACTGCACACCTAAAATCCTTATATTATAATAATTATAATCCTTATTGACAAGCAACCTGTTCATATAATCCCAGAANGGAGCTCTTTATCCCCAAGAATTCCCATCCCAGCTCCCTCATGGAGCTCTTGATCCCCAAGAATTCCCATCCCAGCTCCCTCATGGAGCTCTTTATCCCCAGGAATTCCCATCCCAACTCCCTCATGGAGCTCTTTATCCATCCCCAAGAATTCCCATCCCATCTCCCTCATGGAGCTCTTTATCCCCAGCAATTCCCATCCCAGCTCCCTCAGGAGCTCTTTATCCCCAAGAATTCCCATCCCAGCTCCCTCATGGAGCTCTTGATCCCCAAGAATTCCCATCCCAGCTCCCTCATGGAGCTCTTTATCCCCAGGAATTCCCATCCCAACTCCCTCATGGAGCTCTTTATCCATCCCCAAGAATTCCCATCCCATCTCCCTCATGGAGCTCTTTATCCCCAGCAATTCCCATCCCAGCTCCCTCAGGAGCTCTTTATCCCCAAGAATTCCCATCCCAGCTCCCTCATGGAGCTCTTGATCCCCAAGAATTCCCATCCCAGCTCCCTCATGGAGCTCTTTATCCCCAGGAATTCCCATCCCAACTCCCTCATGGAGCTCTTTATCCATCCCCAAGAATTCCCATCCCATCTCCCTCATGGAGCTCTTTATCCCCAGCAATTCCCATCCCAGCTCCCTCAGGAGCTCTTTATCCCCAAGAATTCCCATCCCAGCTCCCTCATGGAGCTCTTTATCCCCAAGAATTCCCATCCCAGCTCCCTCATGGAGCTCTTTATCCCCAGGAATTCCCATTCCAGCCCTTCCTTTTCCAGAACCCAAGTGCTCTATTTCAGCCACCCTGTCACTTCACGAGTCACCACACATAAAATTAAGAATAAACCACATTTATCTCTACAAACACCACCCAGACCCAAAGCTGCACCAGCAGAGTTTGGTTTAAGCTGAGCAGGGCTTTCAGCACAGAAGATTGATTTGAACACAGCAGCCACACACACTCTGAGGGAGGTTTCCATCAAGGATCCCTTCTCCAAGTGGCTTTGGAGGGTGCCAGGTTGTGGCACGTCCCTGGATGTGTGACAGAGCCTGCAGCCTGTGCCAGGGGGGGCCCTTTCCTCCCCTCCCAGTGGATTTATGGAGCTGCAAATAGAAATCCTCTGCAGAGCTGGATTTCACTTGCCTTGTCATGGCTGGGAGGAGAGGAGCTGCTCCTGCTGCTGCCAAAATTCCTCCTGCTCCCAAACTGCAGCCGCTGCTTTTAGATCAGAGCTTCAACTCTTGGCTCTCAGCTTCAACCCCTCCCCTCCAAAATTCCTCCCTGCTCTGTTTGGGAGCCTTGCAATGCTGTTAAATCTGGGATGAGTATTAATGCAGCCTTTGGGGAGATCTGCTAAGCCTTGCCTATTCCAGAGTAGGTTTAAATCTGCAGTAAGTTTATCATATCAGAGAAAAGCCAGGCTTTGTGACCCTGCCCAGAGGGGACAGAGAAAAACACCACCTCAGTCACCTCTGCTGCCTCCTTCCCAACAAAAAGAGCCTTTCCTAAAATATTATGGATGAATTCTGCTGTTTAAAAACCTCTCTACTCCTCAGGAGCTGCTGAAGGATCCATTGGTTCTCACACAACTTCCCAAAACTCAAACCCACCAAGCAGAAAAAGGTCGGCTTTTATACAGAAAATAACCTGGAGAATATCTAGAGTAGAGAAAAAAAACCCCTGGAAAACCAAGCTCAGCTAATCCTTGAAGGCAGTGAAAGGGTTGGAAAGGAAAAGGAAAATTATTTCAGAGCTCAAACATCACCTCAGTCACCTCTCCAGCCTCCCTCTCAACAAACAGAGCCTTTTCCAAAATATTATGGATTAATTCTACTGAATAAAAACCTCTCCACTCCTCTGGAGCTGCTGAAGGAGCCATTGGTTCTCCCACAACTTCCCAAATCTCAAACCCACCATGAGAACTTTGATGTCCAAACCCCATCCAAAGCCAATAAAATAAATACAGGAAAAGGTCAGCTTTTATACAGAAAATAACCTGGAAAATACACAGAATTCAGAAAAAAACCCCTGGAAAACCAAGGCTGAAACAGCTCAGCTCATCCTTGGAGGGAGTGAAAGGGTTGGAAAGGAAAAGGAAAAATATTTCAGAGCTCAAACATCACCTCTGCTGCCTCCTTCCCAATAAACACAGCCTTGCTCAAAATATTAGGGATGAATTCTGCTGAATAAAAACCTCTCCACCTCTCTGGAGCTGCTGAAGGATCCATTGGTTCTCACACAACTTCCCAAAACTCAAACCCACCACGAGAACTTTGATGTCCAAACCCCATCCAAAGCCAATAAAATAAATACAGGAAAAGGTCAGCTTTTATACAGAAAATAACCTGGAAAATACACAGAATTCAGAAAACACCCCCTGGAAAACCAAGGCTGAAACAGCTCAGCTCATCCTTGGAGGGAGTGAAAGGGTTGGAAAGGAAAAGGAAAAATATTTCAGAGCTCAAACATCACCTCTGCTGCCTCCTTCCCAATAAACACAGCCTTGCTCAAAATATTAGGGATGAATTCTGCTGAATAAAAACCTCTCCACCTCTCTGGAGCTGCTGAAGGATCCATTGGTTCTCACACAACTTCCCAAAACTCAAACCCACCACGAGAACTTTGATGTCCAAACCCCATCCAAAGCCAATAAAATAAATACAGAAAAAAGGTCAGCTTTTATACAGAAAATAACCTGGAAAATACACAGAATTCAGAAAAAAAACCCTGGAAAACCAAGGCTGAGGGAGCTCAGCTCATCCTTGGAGGGAGTGAAAGGGTTGGAAAGGAAAAGGAAAAATATTTCTGCTGAGACACAGGTGTGAAAAACCACAAAGAAACAACAGCTGAAAGTCACAAAAATACCTGCAGGTTGAGCTTCACCTGAGGATCTGTGAGAAAAATCAGGTTTTTATGGGGTGTTTGTGTTGATAAACAAGTGCCTGAAATCACAAGGGTGATCCCTGCTGAATCCTCTCCTCCCTGGCTCTGGGGTTGGCTCCTGCCTCTGTGTGCCAGGGGTGAAAAAACTGGGAAAAAAACCCCATTTTCTGCCAATTCATCTTCCCAGAGCTGCTCTTGATGGGCAGAGCAGGAGGAAAACAAAGCTGGAGGAAATTGTGTTCTTTACATCAGCTTTGCACCCCCAAACCACATCCTGGGTACTCCTGGAGCTTGAGGGGATGAGCTGTGACACAGCCACCTTGGGGAGAGGGGAAAAACCCATTTTTTTAGGTTCAATTTCTCTCTGGAATAAATAAATTAATGTATTTTTATCTGGAAGTCACACAGGAGCCCAGCTGGGGGCTGTGGCCCAGGAGAAGCTGGAACTGGAGGAGCCCCAGTGGGGGGATTCCTTGAGGGACTTGAATTTTACTGGGACAGAGCTCTGAATTAATCCCTGCATTTAGCTCATTTCAGTGGATAGAAATCACTTCCCTCCCCCTTTCCCCCTTTAAAATAATTTTTAACAAAAATTTTTTTTACAATTTTTATTAATTTCTACTTCAGCAAATCTCACTCAGCTGCTGAGGAGGAGCTCCAGGGGTTTTCTCTGGCTTTTTCCCCATAAACAAGAGCAAAACACCCCAAAAACCACGGAATTTTTTGACTTGGAGAGGCACAAAACCAACCTCATTTCAGCCCTGCTGGGTTTTTATTAGGACAGCACCCAGGGGAAGTGTGGAATTAGGAATGCCATCCCCCCCTTTTTGTTTTTAGCACAGTGGAGGGAGCAAAATCCACGGAGAATTAACCTAAGAGAGGGAGAAAAAGTCGAGCTGAAGTGTTTTGAGTGGCCAGAAAAAATAGGAGAAGGCAGGAAAAGGGCAGGAATGAGGTGAATCCTCATTTTTAAGAGCTGGGTGTTGATGCAAAGTAATTTAGTGCAGGTAAATGAAATGTCAGTGCAGTGGAACCTCTGCAATCCTGGAAATACAGAGTGGTTGGAGCTGTTTCTGATGGGCTTGGGAAGAAATTTCTCCCTGGCTGTAAATGCAGAGCAGGAGGCTGGAAATGTGGGAAATTTCCTGGTGATCCCTGCAGGAACCTGAGCTGGTGTCACTCAGGGGTTTCACACTTGGGAAATGCTTTGCCATCATTTTTCTGCTTTTTAAAAAAGCACAAACACTCCTCCAACAAAGCCACCAAAAATCCATTTAGTTACCTTATTGAAGCCTTCCTAACTATTTTAAATTTTTTAACTCCAAAATTCAGTTGTTAACTTTTATATTAATTATTCACTTTTTATTTTTATTGATATTTAAGCATTCCTGCTGCAGCTTTTCTCCACAGCAAGGACCATTTGTTGGAAACCATTTATTTCCATCCATTTATTAATAGATTTATTACATTGCCTCGGGAGAAATATCTGTTTCATTTCATGCATATTTAAGAATTCCAAGTGGATTTGATGCACCATAAAGAATATTTTCTCCCTGGTAAGGGAGGGGATATTTGTGACCATCACTGGGATGTGCTGTCACTCACTCAGAGGGTGTTCTCAAAATAAAGGGAAATTTTAAAGGGAATAATAAATAAATTAGGAAATAAAAATAGGGAAGATAAATTATGTAAATAATTAAAATTTTAAAAATAATTAAAACAAAATAATAAATAAAATAGGGAAATTGTCTCCTAATTCCCAATAGAGGATAAGGGCACACAACCATGGAAGTTTTAAAAATTGAGACAGCAAAAAAAAAAGAGATGGGGAATAAGGGAATAACATCCCATTAATTCTGCCAGGAAAAACAAGGAGCAAGAGCTCATCCCAAAGAGATCCTCCTGCAGACACCTCCTGGAACAGCAATTCTGGTATTTTATTTACACTGGACTGCTGAGGGCTGAAGGAAACTGCTTGTCTAGTCAAAATATTATCAAATTACAGAGGGATTTTGTTTCAATTTGCTTTCATTTTTATATTAAAAAAATAAGGTTAATTCCCAGGCAGACTTGCTCTGATAGGAAATTCCTCCAGTTTGTATCACAGCTGGGATGGTCATTCCCAAAAAGTGAATTTCCATGGGGCTTGGAGTGAGATGTTTGCAACACAGCTGCTTAGTTGATGAAAGAAAAATTAAAAATTAAGATATAAAATTAAATTTTTGAAGTTTCCATCTGCATGATTTCTACAGAATGGTTCAGAAACTTAAAATAGAAATAACAACATGGTTTTGGTACAGTAAGTATCAAATTGAGACTGAAAAGCTGCAGTTCTTAGAGATTAACAACCTTTATACTTCAGCAGAATTTTCTCTTCTTTTCTGCCTTCCTTCAGTAGGGAAATAATGGAAAGTTTTAACTTTTCAAAGAGGAAATCAATATTTGATTATTATATCAATATTATTATATATATTATTATATATATAATATCCATATGACAGGATGGTCACTACCTCAGAATAACACTAAAGAAAAACCAGTTATTTACTGGGATTAAGAAAGATCAAATAATCAGAGGATGACAATAAAATGAGTACAAAATGATCACATCCATGTTTTTAAAATTAAACTGCATCATTTCCCTGAAGAGAATTCAGATCTTAAGAGGAGATTAATTCCAGATGGGGGCTAATAAATCCCAACAATGCAAAAATTATTTTGAAGGCTGTTTATTTCCAAAATATTTGGAATAAACTGTGCTTTTCCAGCAGAAGGGATCACTGAGGGAGGGTTGGGATCACTGAGGGGAGGTTTGGGAACACTGAGGGAGGGTTGGGATCACTGAGGGGAGGTTTGGGAACACTGAGGGAGGGTTGGGATCACTGAGGGGAGGTTTGGGAACACTGAGGGAGGGTTGGGATCACTGAGGGAGGTTTGGGATCCCTGAGGGCAGGTTTGGGATCAGTGAGGGGCGGTTTGGGATCACTGAGGGAGGTTTTGGGATCAGTGAGGGCTGGTTTGGGATCACTGAGGGGAGGTTTGGGATCACTGAGGGAGGTTTGGGATCAGTGAGGGCAGGTTTGGGATCCCTTAGGGGAGGTTTGGGATTACTGAGGGGAGGTTTGGGATCACTGAGGGCAGGTTTGGGATCCCTGAGGGCAGGTTTGGAATCACTGAGGGCAGGTTTGGGATCCCCACCCCATTTTGGAGGCAGGAACATTCCACATGGGTAAAAGCTCAGCCTCTCACCGATTTTTCACTTGGAACAATTTAAAATTCCAGCCCCTCCTGACTGACAGCCCTAAACACCAATAACACCCACAGATTTTTCATCCCCTGTGTGTTTTTGGCTGATGTCTGGCCCTGATTAATTCTGGATGGCAAATTCAGCTTCAAACAGCAAATTTTCAGTGGGACCTCTTCTCCTCTTCCCCCTGGAGCTGGGGAAACATCACATTCCCTTCGAGTATTTTTAATTTCTGCCACAGAAATCTCCACCTTTTCTCCCCTGAGGCACCAGTTGGGTTTTCCCTCCTGTTTTCCTCCTGTTTTTGTTTTGTTTTTGTTCTGCTGCACTGACACCCCTGGGCTCAGCAGCCTCTGAGCAGGTCCCAGGGCGTTCCCTGCCATCAGGAATTGTTGTCATTCCACTCGACTTCCATCAGCCCAGCAAGGGCTGCAAACACCAGCAGAGGACAGGCAGCAAGTGCTGGACATCCCAAAAAATCCAGCAGGGATGAACTGGATCCAGCTGCAGCCACAACCTCCTTCTGCTCTTTTTTATCTCTCCTCAAATCCTGACTAAATCTTGGGGGGTTTTTATGATTTCCATTTCATCCAGATCAATGCCCTGCAAGGAGAGCAGCCTGGAGAGCCCAGAGCTGCAGTGGGGAAAGCTGCAGAGCATCAGGATCACATCCAGGGAACCATCAATTATTCAGCCAAGATAAACCCACACTTTTTTTTCCCTGTATGGGCAATTTGAAAAATTGATGAAGTTCGTTTTTAGGGAGAGATTCAAGCAACCTTTACAAAACGGGAGCAGGAATGGCTCCAGCAAAACTCTCCCACCTCCAGCTGCCCTGGCACAGCAAGGATTGGAGGAGAAGCATCCCTTAGAGGCAATTTGGATATCTATAAACAGTAAATAACTAAAAAATCACTGATCCTAAAACAGTTTGGGAAGGATCTTAAAGATCATCTCATTCCCACCTTCCACTAGCCCAGGTTATTTCTTAAACAATCCAGATTTAGGAACTGTTTTGATTTTAAAGATGAGCCCTCTCAGCTGTTAATAAACCTCTATTAAATAGATTTTCAGGGGTTTTTTTACCCTGAAAGCTGCTTTTGCAATAGGACAGGAGCATTTTGGAGCTGCTGCTGTTCACATCCACACCCTGACCCACAAATGCTTCTCCCCACATTTGAAGGCTTCATTTTGATTCTCATTCTCTTCTTTTAGTGTTTGTTAATAAATCTTTGTATCTTTGAAGTTTGAGGCTGCTTTGCTTTTCTCCTAATCCCATCTCACAGCAAGAAAAGGAGTGAATGATTCTGGTAGACTCAGGTCACTGCACTGATTTTGGAAAACAGAAATTGGTGAAACCATTACAATTCATGAAATGAATTTCTGTGCAAATTCCTTGTTCAGAACAATGCATTACTAACTCTGATGAAATCCAGAGATAGCACTTTGCAAACTTCCCTGTTCATGCTCCAAACCCATTGAAATCCAGATTGGTAAATTCCATTCAGAATTCAGTTTTTGAAACACAAGGATTTAAAAAGCTGCCTATAAAACAAGAAAACCCAATACCCACAGAAGGAGTAATCAGCACTAAAATCTCTCACACAGAGCAGAATTTAACCCAGATATTCTTCTCTTTACCAAAATTCAATTAACAAATGAATTCATTTTGGTTTTCTGTATAAAGGAAAACACTCCACTTGTTTCACTGCTGTTTTTCAAACTTTCCCTCACACTTCCCTTTGGAGATCTCCAGTTTATTTTTTTTAATAAATGAAGAAGTCAAGCTCTTTTTGTGCTTAAATACCATAAATTCTGCACGTAAGAGGAAGGCAGGGATAAGAAAGTTTCACCTCCAGCTCCACCCCCTGACAGGTATCCAACTTTTGCACCTGGCACTTCAACCCTGGCCTTGCTCCCTTTGGAATCCAGCTGCTGTTTACAACTGCTCCACTCTTTGCTGCAAATAAGATTTAATTAAAATGTTCATTAACTCCAAGAGGTTCAGATGGATATTGAAATACCCTTGGATACTGAAAATTGTCACACCTGGAAGAGTGAAGCCAACAGTGGCCTTGGACCTCATGCTAAGGGCAGGGAACAGTGAGAATTCCAAATTGTTCTCCCACAAACCCCCAAGGAACAGGGATGGGAGGATGTGGACACCTGCAGCAAGGAAAAAAACCAGCTTTGCTGAAGTGTTTTGATGCATTTCTCTCCTCTAAACACACTTCCCACTTTCCTGGCAGCCTCTTGAACCCTGACATTTCCATCATGCCATTCCTGGGCACAGCAGCTTAATGAGAGCAGGAGAAAAGGCACCACTGATGTGTTTTCAGACTCTTTATTGGGGAATCAGCATCCTCTGGCAGCTCAGGGCTGGGTGTGAGCTCATTCCTACCACTAATTACTTCTCCCCACTCAATATTTACATTTTTGCTGCTTTTGACCACTCATTATCTCTCTTTTTTTACTCCTAAGGTGTCACCAATTCTTGCTGCACACAAATAACCCCTGTAGGTTCTTCCCTGTGGCGTGGAGTTGTCTCAGCTTTAGGCAATAATAAAAACCCCCTCTTCATTTGATTTCCTCTCCTCGTGTGGCTGCACAGAGGCAGGATAAAACCCAGGCCACCTCACTCACCATGTAATTAATTTAATTTCTTTTTATTGTTCCCAGCTCGTCCCTGGTCACCTTGAGACGCCCCTCACTGCCAAGAGCAGTTTTCTTGCAATGCACAACTTTAATTCAAGCCAGATCAGGAGGCCTTAAATGTTTTATTGAGGTAACTTTGAAAGTGAAAACCAAAAAAAAAAAACCCACTTAACTCGATCTTCTGGGGCGTTTTTATCAGAGGACTAAACCCTGCTATGTTCTCCAATTTAACTTTTTATCCCTTATTTAAATCACAGCACACTGCCCATGCCCACATCCCCATTTCTCTGAGGAGTTGGGCTCTTGGATCAAAAGCTTCCAGGAGATTCTTTTTCGTTTTTCCAGGGCATGTTTTTAAGTCTCAACAGCAGAAAATGAGAGAGAAGAAAGAGAGCAGCCCCAGGAAGGTCCCCCTGCAGCACCTGCAGCCTCCAGATGAAGGCAACACTTTCATTTCTTGCAAATTCTCCTTTGTGCTGCTCCAAAGAGGGCAAATTCTACCGAATTTTCAGGTCCTGCCTGCATGGAAAGGCAAAGAAGAGGGAACACCAAATCCTTTTTTTTGAGCTGAGCACAGGGATGATGTTCTCAGAGAGAAGGGCTGGGGTAAATTCAACTTTATGGGTGTCCTGAAACCACCACACCTCATCTTGCACCCCTACCTGCCTATTTAGATCATTTTTTTTTGAACCAAAAATTCTGTTTCAAACCAAAATGCACCTAAACCATGACCAACAGCTCAGGGGTTTGGCCCAGGTTCAAACCAGGGCTCCTCAGGAACTCATTGTGGTGTGAAAAACCCACCCAGATCCACGATCTGGAATAGGAATTGGTGCTGCCAGGTCTTAGGTGCCATTAATTTCTTAATAACCACATTAAATAAAGACCCTGGGGCCTGCCAAGCCCAGCTGGAAGGTGCTGGTGTCACATTAAATAACAGGAGGCACACAGGGGATTTCTGATAAAATAAAAAGGAGCTGTTGCACCTGGGAGAAAACAAGAGAGGGGCTACAAATTTCTATTTTCAGTGGTGTTCCTGACTGGTAGGAGAGCAGCCAGGAGGCAGAGGCAGAAATTGGAGCCTGTAAAATGAGCTGGAAACACCTGTTCACAGAGGTATAACATGTTTTTGTGACCCACTTCTGAGAGACTTTGAATCTGAGGTCAGCTGAAGCCACTGTGACAGAAAAAAACACACAGAGTTTTCAATTTGTGTATTAAAAAAAAAAAAGGCATCTAAATTGAATGGAATTGTATTTAGCTTTCCAGTCAGCTGGAGGTGCTGGGAAGCTCAGCAACAAAACATTCCAGTAAAAATAACTCTTTTCTGTAATAGGTTTGAGGTCACAGCCTCTCCTATTTTTCACCCACGCCACCTTCCCTCCCCTCAGGTTTTTTTTTTTCCCTTAATAAGATGGACAGCAGCATGCCAAAAAAGCTTTTAAAACCTGCCTGGGACACAGCTCATTCCAGTCTGCAGCTGGAAACTCTTCCTTTGCCTCTCCTGCCGTGGCAGCTGAGGCTGTCTGGAGTTCAGCTCTCTCAGTTCAGTGTTTACAGGGACACTTCAGAGCACACAAACTCCAGCTCAGGCAGCTCAAAAAGCCTGGAGTGCTCCAATATATTCCCAGGAGAGTCCCTAAATTTACTTGGAGTGTGTTTTTCTACTCGTCACACAGCCTGACCCAGCGTGCAGCTACTGCCTGGAGCTGTGATACAGCACAAAAAGGCAAATAAGTTGCTTTTTTTTTTTGAAATAAAATAGTTTAAAAATAAAACTCTTAAGAAAATTTATTTCTCATAGCCTGAGAATAAACTCTATCACCCTAATATGGTAATTAATTAAAGTAATAATGTAAATAGTGTGTATTTGCCTCTGAAGGTTAAAGAAAAATAGTTATTGAAGTGGTAACCAGCTCCTATCAGGAGTTTCTATTAAACGCAGGAAAAAATGTGTGTTTTTGAAGAAATAATTGACCATTTTGCCATCATTCTCTCTGAAGAGGTGGTTACCTTGAGCAGAATTACCTCCAATTCTTGTCTGGCTCTAACTCCAGTTATAAATGGAGTCTGAGGACAAGGTTCCTGATCTCATCACATTATTTGGCTCCTTATTTAGCTTTTCATTCTGCTTTTATTTACAGCAATGATATCCACAAAAAAGGAAAAAAACAGGGAAAAAAACCCAACCTCACACAACTAAACATTGGTAGTAAATACCATTCTGCCTCAATGCAACATAAAAGGAATGTTAAGCAATATATCAGGGTACAGAACTGCTAAAAAAGAATTCAGGTGGATGATTTAAATGTTTGTCAATTTAAACCATCACCAGAAAGTGCTTCTTTAAAACACTGATTGAAATAACTCCATCCCGGAGGCAGGAGATTGCTCCTGCCCTCAGAGTTAAAAATAATATCCTCATTAACCTCAGCAACAATTTCCTAATTGCCAAGATTACAAATCCTTCATTGCAACGTTCATCCGCTGAGGATTCCATCATCACTTCACTTCCCAAACCACTCCTGGGACTGCAGCCCTGAGGCCTTGCAAAAGTCAAACTTCAGGGGTGTTTTTGATAGGACAGCATCAAACATTTGGGAAAAATGAGGGAGTGTCACCCTAAATTCTCTGTCAATCAAACACCTGACGTGAATATTTATGGAGGGGCTGCCTGGGGCTCTCCTTTGCTCTGGTGATGCCAAAGGGTATTTTAGTAAGTCAGCTGAGATTCTGTTATCTTCATGCAGGAAAAGCCAATTCTTTATTTTCACAACTCATTTTATACAGGTTTTACTCGTGTCCAGCTTTATTGGTTAATGGCTTTCCTGCTAATTACTCTGTTGGTTAGTGAAAGGTATTTTACTTGTCTGTCAAATCTCTGTATTCTTGGATTGTTCACATATTGACTGATTCTCATGGCACAACAGAAATCCAGCACTGAGGGAAAGCCAGGATCATCCTGACCATGGCAATCACCTCAAACAAATACAGCATTGAAGGAAAATCAGGATCATTCTGACCATGGGAATCACCTCAAACAAATCCAGCACTGAGGGAAAACCAGGATCATCCTGAGCATGGGAATCACCTCAAACAAATCCAATGCCAAGGGAAAACCAGGATCCATCCTGACCATGGGAATCACCTCAAACAAATCCAGCACTGAGGGAAAACCAGGATCATCCTGAGCATGGGAATCACCTCAAACAAATCCAATGCCAAGGGAAAACCAGGATCCATCCTGACCATGGGAATCACCTCAAACAAATCCAGCACTGAGGGAAAACCAGGATCATCCTGAGCATGGGAATCACCTCAAACAAATCCAATGCCAAGGGAAAACCAGGATCCATCCTGACCATGGGAATCACCTCAAACAAATCCAGCACTGAGGGAAAACCAGGATCATCCTGAGCATGGGAATCACCTCAAACAAATCCAATGCCAAGGGAAAACCAGGATCCATCCTGACCATGGGAATCACCTCAAACAAATCCAGCACTGAGGGAAAACCAGGATCATCCTGAGCATGGGAATCACCTCAAACAAATCCAATGCCAAGGGAAAACCAGGATCCATCCTGACCATGGGAATCACCTCAAACAAATCCAGCACTGAGGGAAAACCAGGATCATCCTGA
>VWYE01018937.1:29046-65882 GCA_013398995.1 Alaudala cheleensis | reverse complement strand
CAGCCTCTCTGGGCAATCTCTTTAAATGCACAATCTCCCACACAGTGAAGCTGTTTTTCCTCATATTCAGGTGGAGCTTCCTGTGTATCATTTTGTGCCCTTTGCCTCCTATTGCTTGGCACCACTGAGCAGAGCCTGTCTCCATCCTCTTATCACCCTCCCCTCAGATACTTACAGACATTGACAAGGTCCCCCCCGCAACTGGCTCTTTGAGACTCAACTGTCTCAGCCTTTCCTTGTAAGAGAGATGCTCCAGTCCCTCAGTCATCTTTAGAGCCCTCCACTGGACCCTCTCTGGGATCTCTCATGTTTCCCTTACACTTGAGGAGCCCAGAACTGGGCACAGCACTCCATATGTGGCCTCACCAGGCCTGAATAAAGGGACAGGATCACCTTCCTCGACCAGCTGGCAATGTTCTTCCTAATAAACTCCAGGAAACCACTGGTCTTCATGGCCACCAGGACATACTGCTAGCTCATGTAGACCCTTTTGTCCCCCAGGACCCCCAGGTCCTTGTCTGCAGAGCTCCTTCCCAGCAGATCAGCTCCCAGCCTGATGGTGCTCAGGTTTTTTCTTCCCCAGGTGCAGAACCCTGCATTTGCCTTTGTTGAATTTCAGACAGTTCCTCTCTGCCCATATCTCCACCCTGTCGAGGCCTTTCTGAAGGGTTACACAATACCCTGGGGTATCAGCCACTGCTCCCAGCTTTGTGTCACCAGTGAACTTGGTGAGGAGACATCTGCCTCTTGCATCAATAACTTGTATCCAAGCTATTGATGAACAAGTTAAACAATACTGGACCATTGAACCCTGGGGAGCCCACTGGTGACAGACTTCCAGCAAGACCTTGCACTGCTGATTACAACACCCTGGGATCTCCCATTCAGCCAGTTCTCCCGGTCCATTCATCTAATGCACGCTTCCTGAGTTTGCCTATGAGGATCTTACAAGAGACAGTGTCAAAAGCCTTACTGAAGTTGAGGTAGGCAATACCTGCTGCTGCTCTCTCCTCATTAATTCTGGTTACTTCTTTCACTATGAAACGAGGTTGTTCAAACATGATTTGTCTTTACTGAATCCATGCTGACTCCTGATTAGCTTCTAGCCTTCCATGTGGTAGACACAGGCTCCAGAATGAGGCACTCATTTCATCACCTTTCCAGTGACTGAGGTGAGGCTGACTCAGTTGCCTGGGCCCTCCTTCATTCCCCTTTGGAAGAGCAGGGGCACAGTTGCTGTATTGCTGAGGATTCTCAGGCAGGTCTCCTGATAGCCACAAATTTTCAAAGATTACTGTGAGTGGTCTGGCTAGAATGTCAGCCAGCTCTCTCTGCACTTGTGGATTCATCCCACCAGAGCCCATGGAATTGTGGATATCATGTTTTCCTGACTCTAACCCAATCCTCTGTAATCAAGGGGAAGTTTTGCATCCAGCATTCATTTACCCTTGTCTACTGGATCAAAGATCACTGGAGGTTGGTCTCATCAGTAAGGATTGATGCAAAGAAGACATTCAATAACTCTGCCTTCTCTATATCCTGTTACCAGGGTCTCCTTTCCATTTACCAACGGTCTTATATTCTCTTTTACTTTTCTTTTGTAATTGATGTATTTGAAAAGCCTTTTTTGTTATCCTTTACATTCTTGGCCGTATGTAATTCTAGATGTGCCTTGGCCTTTCTAGTCTCCTTTTGACTTTGATCACCTCGCTATACTCACTCCGAGTGACATAATCTCACTTCCATGTCCTGTGTATTTCCTGATTATTCTTGAATAATGACAGGAGTTTTTTACTAATTCACAGAGGTTTCTTGCCCTCTTTGCCTGATTTCTTTCTCATTGGCATGCATCACTCTTGAGCCTGGAGGAACTGATCTTTGAGAATTGACCATCTATCTCTCTTGAAGCCCTCTTCCCTACAGGCCTGTTCCAAGAAGATCCCCAAAGAGGCTAAAGTTAGCTCTCCTGAAGTTTATGGCTGTAATCTTACTGTCCTGATACCTCTTCATTCAGTACTGAACTTCACAATCTCATGGCTGCTACAGCCAAGGCTGTACCCAACCTTCACATCATCAACAAAGCCTTTCTTATTTGTTACTATGAGGTTGAGCAGCACCATTGCTTTTGGGATCCTTCACTACCTGCAACAGGAAGTTATGATCAGTATTTTCCAGGAACCTGCTGGAAGTGTATTTTATAATGCATTTCTTTCTTATAGATTAGTACAGTTGTTTTTGTGAAAGTAGGTTTTATCTGTAAAACTAAAACTCATTACCATGTGATCTAGGACAGTGATAAACTTTCCATAGACAGAGGCTGAAATTCTGTTGTACCTTATGGAAGCTATGAAATACATTATGAAGCTTCTCAAGAGAGGGCATCCAGAGTAATTTCTTTCATTTATCTTTCCGATTTTGAATTCAGATGCACTTTCACTACTTCTATAGTGCTCAGTGTTGTTATTTGGATTCTGCAGAGTATTGCATCTATTGAGAATTAGTGAATAGTGTGCAGTTACTTTCCCACATGTTCCTTTTTTATTATTTCCTGGTCAGATCCTGGGAGAAAATTAACAAATGTTACTAAATTGTCATTTAGATTATGTTTTACATGCACATTTGAAGCAGTCATTTGAGGCAGTACTTTAGTTAAATCAGGCACTCCAAAATAGAAAAGCAGGAAAACTACTCACACTGTAACTCCAGATGTTAAACTTTGTTTTAGATTTTTAAGAGTTATAATAAAATTCTGAATAACATATGCCATTGTGAATCATTATAATGCAGAATACCATGTATTCTTCTCTCTTTATGTTAGCGAATATGTAATAAATTTAATCAACTTTTCTGTTTTATAAATAATTCAAAACAAATCTAAGATGACTGTATATTTTCACTAGTCTTTCAGTAAACATTAATAGCAATGTTGAGTGACCCAATAGTTGGCAACATATATGTTAAAAAGATAAGACAGGTCTGACTTTTTTTCTGAAGCTTTGCAAGAAAAATCTGTACAAAATAACTTAACAATTGATTTAATATTCAAGATTCCAAAAAGGCAAAAATCCTTTACTTTTCTTTGTCTGCTTACTCTGTGCTTTCAACATCCTTTGATGGTGTAAACAACTACACTTAGTTTCGTTTGTTGAAAGCATGATTGTAGTTATTTCCTATGGTAAGGGATGACAACTTGGAAGTATAAAAATGCCGTTTTACTGTTTAAAAATAAGCAGGTTGCTGTTACATCTGAATCCTCTGACAATACAATACTGATGTTGTACTAGAAACCATGAACAGTAGATTTTTCTGTTATTTACCTATTTTGGGTTGAAGAATAACGTCAGTGCTTGGCAAAGGCAATTTATTCGAAGTGTTTGTCTTCACACGCTTTCATCTTTACAGGTGAATGGAAATATCTTTCTGATAAGGAATATGCTATCATATAGAAAGTATTTAAATTAATTATGTCACTGTGATGTATGACATGACTTGCGTCATGAAATTCACAGCCATAGTACAAATCAAGCCCCTAAGAAGTTGATGTTATGCCAACACCTGTGATCCTGCATAAGTTTTTTAAATCTATAGTTTCCACATTTTCATTATGCAACTATTACTTGTACGTATTGATTTTTGAAAATACCTGCAGAATAGAAAATGTTTTATTATAGATACTCTAATACAAGATGTATTATTCCAATATATCAAGAAAATACTACTTTTAATTTTTAATTTGCTAAAAAAGCCTTTTAAAATTTCTGAATGGCAGCAAAGA
Organism: Alaudala cheleensis; assembly: GCA_013398995.1. Lineage (NCBI taxonomy): Eukaryota > Metazoa > Chordata > Aves > Passeriformes > Alaudidae > Alaudala > Alaudala cheleensis. The sequence goes on along the minus strand of VWYE01018937.1, from coordinate 62,107 downwards.
ATAATATATTGGCACCAACTTTTTTACTTGGATTAATATTTGTATTTTCTATTTACAGCATTAGATTTCTACTCTTTTACTATATTTGCTATTTGTGCTAGGTCATGCCTTAAAATCTTTCATAAATTACTTTTTTCCATGAGAAGTGTAGCATCTTGTCAGGTATGGTGTTCTCTCAAAATTTAAAACGAACAAACAAACCAACCAAAACCAAATTCAAAACCAAAGCAAACCAAACCAAACCAAAAAAACCTCTAAACCCCAACCAAACAAAAAAAACCCACCCAAATCCAGAAGTTTTGCATACTTATAACAAAAGGCCTCTTATACATAAACTTTTATTTTATGGGCAATAGCAATAACCCTATGTCCCTGAAATAGGATGTTCTCAAATTAGGAGAAATTGCTTATAACTTAGGTTAGCAATTATGATGACAGTTCTAAAACAGTAATACAACAGCACTTATTTTTTTTTTCAGCCCCACAGATTGAAATGTATTTGTCTATATTGTTGCAATATATTAAACAAAATAAAAGATTTATAAGTCCAGAAACATGAGAGAAGAAGAATGACTTTGGATATAAAGTTCTGATCTAAAAATTTTTGTCAGTAATTGTGTGCCACTTCATATAATTCTTTCATATTGACTAGTGGAGCCATGAAAAAGAGTTGTTGAAAGTAGTCTGACTGGTACTTACTTTATTTTAATGTTTCTGATAAGTCCCATATTATCCAAATACAGTAAACATTGATTTTTTCCTAATAGTATACAGTGATTTTATGTCTCAATAACCAGATTAAACTGTACATTAGGTTACAAAGGGAAAAGTTGCAGTAATGATGATAGGAAAAGAAATCATATATAGGAAAATCAGAAGGACTGATCCTGAATTCACTTTGGTATGTGAGGTTGGAGTAAGAGAGAATTTCACATGCATTCATTTCCCTTGGTGAATGTCATGTTTCCTCAAATATTTTTTCTTTAGAAATACCATGTAAAATTCCCTTTACTTCTGTGGCAGGAAATTAGGCAAAAAAAACCATTAAAAATAAACTATGAAAAAGTTTGTTTGGTGGGGTGAAGAAAACAGTACATTTGAAGGAAACTGCTGTTTTATTCTCCAAAGATTGTTTCAGACCAGAAGACAGTGATACATTTAATGATTCCTCTCTTTGCAACATGATTTAATGACAAAGAGATACGTTAAAAACAAGCAAACAAACAAACCCCCGGAACTCCCTCCTCAAAAATCAATGCCAGATTATTTTTTTAATATTTAGAGGTGAGAACTTAGTTATGTGGAAATGAATTTCATTTTTTGATATAATGCATTTCTATATCAATTCAGCTGTCTGGTTGATTTTCAGAATATCTCTATTAAAAAAAAAAAAAAAGGTATTGATGTTACTCCTATAATTCATTGTACAAAGAAGAGGTCTGTATTTCAAAGAATCATAGAACGGTTTGGGTTGGAAGGGACCCTAAATGACATGTAGTTCCAATCCGCTGCCATGGGCATGCACATATTTCACTAGGCCATCTTTCTCAGGGTTCCATCCAACCTGGCTGTGAACATTTCCAGAAATAGGCATCTACAACTTCTCTGGGGTCCCTGTTCCAGTGCCTCACCAGCCTCATAGTAAAGATTTTTTTCATAATATCTAATCTGTACCTACTCACTTGAAGTTTGAAGCCATTCCCCCTTGCCCTGTCACTACATGGTATTGTAGATATTTCTTTCCCTCGTTTTTGTAGGTTCCCTTCAGGTACTGTAAGGCTTCAGTTAGGTCTCCCCAAAGCCTTCCCTTTTCCAGGCTGAACAATTTCAGTTCCCTCAGCCTTTCCTTGCAGAAGTTCTTCATTCTTCTGATCATGTTGCTGGCCTCCTCTGGACTCACTCTGACAGTTCCATGTCATTCTTATGCTGGGACCCCAGAGCTGGAGGCAGCACTGCAGGTGGTTGTGTACCTCTGTCGGTACTAGGGGGCCAGACCCATGTGCAGCACCTTTGAAGAAACATTTCCGAACTTATAAGCAACAGCCAAGATTTGCAGAATTCGAGATTGAACTTAAAAGTGGGGTTTTTTTTGCTGATGATAATATGAACCTTTGGCTAAGGAAATAGCACACATAATAATTTTTTACCCACATCATCTTATATATAGCTTGTGATTTTTTTTTTTCACTAAATGAAAAATATTTGTCAGAATTTGTTTTAATGCAGAAATATATTTCTAAAGAAGCAATGAGTATTAAAACTTTTTCATTGAGACATTTATTCTCTGCTACTGTAGGTGACCTTGTTCTACTCCCCTTCTTTTTTTTTTTTTTGCCTGCTTAAATTTTTATCTAAGGTAATAACAATAATTATAAAATTTAAGTCAGCAGCTGTTAGCACACATATTTTTGTTGCTGACAAATTCAATTAAAGACACTACTAGCTAAACCAATCAAGTAACAGGTAGCTCAAAAAAGGTCAACTCTAAATTATTGTTTCCCATAATAATTTCCCAAACCATTAAGTTTGTAAAATTAATTTGAAATTTAAACTCATAAAAGTAAATTATGGAGAATACCTTGCTGGTTTGTGGGTACTCTACAGCATAAAACTGTATGTCTTCCATGCATAATGCTCCTCTTAATATTGCCCAGGTTGCAGCACAAGTACTGTCAAGTTCTAGCAGTATTTGCATTAAAAAAACCCTGTTTCCAGGAATACTAATTCTAGTCAGAAAGCTTTTTTTCTGCTCCCTTATAATTACAAATCAAATGTTCTCCTTTTATTTTGTTTTGAACTACGTTTTGAGACATTTAAGACAAGAAAGAAGGTTTGGTTCACAGTAACAAGCAAAGCTATTAAAATAACCACAGTATCTTTAGAAGTTGAATAATTCAACAGGGAATTAAATTTCCAAAATTCTAGTGTAAGTTTGAACTTCGCCGTGGTTTAAAATGCAAATGAGAATTAGAAAACCTAACTGCAAAAGAACTTAAGAACTGCAGAAGAACTTAGATAGGATGAATCAGTTATTTATACAGATACATTGAGCTTTTGGTAAACCAAGCTGCATTAAAAGTAATATTTACCAATAATTCTACAAAACTGAGGTTTCGTGTTCTTTGATTTGTTCCTTCTGAAAATTGCAGCAGCTTGTGGAAGTTAAAAAGAGCTTGAAAAGCTACAGAGGTCAGGACTTGAACATGATCACACTTGTTTTTAAACACAATATTTTAACAGTGAATGATGCTCAAAGACAAAACAAGACTTTTCCTGAGAATAGCAACTAACAAAACAATAAAAGTCAGTAAAAACTAGTCAAAGAGAGGGATGAAAAAAATATGCATGTAGGGTTTATAATGGAAATTACTACTAAACACCTGACATGCTTAAAATGTCTGTCCTTTATTTCCTTCACAGTATTTTTTATGGAGAAATTAAATATGTCTGCTGAAGTATCTCATGGATTACTCACATGCACTAGATCTAAACCCCAAAACAAACAAAAAACCAAACAAAAAAAATCCAGTCACAAAACCCCCCAAAGTCATCAGGCTTATTCAGCTCATTAATATCTTAGAAAGAAAATATTTCTGTGGAATCAACAAGTGCTGCCAAAATAGTTTTGCATCCCCCACTTCTACAAAAATGTGGAAATAGCTGATGTATAAAGTCCACAACAGTAACTTAGCTCATGTTAACTAAAACAGCTTTACAGTTCACTGTAGATGCTATTGACGTGAAGAATTGTGAATTAATGGCCTTCTTCAAAGAAGGCAGGCATTCATATTGTTTTAATAGACTTAGGTGATGCTGACTATTTTGCTTACCCTTCTCTGGGGCTTTCTTTATAAAAGCTGTATTTTAGTAGTAGAAAATTCTTATTCAGGTTTTTTTTTATACATGAAAACATTTTTTTGATGAATTACTATCTCAAAGGGAAGGAAAGTTTCTGGCACATTAAAGCCACCATGTAGTTAAATAGTACCACACTGAGAGACCACAGGACTTGAATTTTAACATAAATTTTATTCTAGTATATAAATACATTTTAAATTTTAAAATTTAATAAATTTTAGGTTTTTATCCTTGTAATTTATTTCCTTTTTAGACAAATTTAGAAATTATCGACAAATTGCCACAATGTTAGATTCTTAAGTGACAAATTTCAGATTGGTATTTTTTTGCTATTCTGTAGACATAGTTACTTCCCAAATTGTAGCTGCACATTGTATTTACTTAGAAAAGTGATTGTTTTGAAAGCCTTTTTGTTTTAGGAGGTTTGGTGCTATTTTATTTGGGATGAAAAAAGAGGAATTTTTTTTTTCTTCTTGTCAATCTTCATTAGTCGATAAATGTTCAAGGCTTCACATGAAAATGTAAATGCCCAGCTGTAGTTTCTAACTTGAATTAATTGTGATGAGAGAACACAATCCACGTGTAAGTTTTAATGTTGTATGAAGTCAAGAACCTACATACTCACATTCAAAATATACCACTAACTCAGACATACATATCATTTTTGTCTGTTATTATACAAGCTAAAATAACGTGTTTTGAATTAAATTTAATATGCAAAGTTTAAGTAAACTGTGGAAAGGGATAAAATATTTGAATTTATGTTATATATAAACTAGTCAATAGAAATATATCTTTTTGTAGAGTGCTTCTAGTTAGACCAGTGAAAGCTGTTTAAATTAGATAAGCAACTTACTTTTCTCAAACTGATTCCATACAAACTGATGAAAAACCTTTCAATTTCAGTGGCAGTGGATGCTGACTGCCAAGAGAGTTTTGAGAAGTTAGTTCATCCAATTCTCAATGTGAAAAATATTTGACTGTAGGGTTTTCTATGAGAAGTATAAGAAATATAATATTTTATATATTTTGACTTCTCAGTATAAGAAGTTTAAGAACATTAATTTGTAAATTCAATTATCTAAAGTTATATATCATGCATTATTCATGTATATATTTTGTATCATTCTTTTATTTGTTGATGTTCATCAGTTTTAAATAAAACATAATTAACCTGTACTGGCCAACATAATTGAACCTTCCATTTACTTTAGGTTTACAGCTACAGAAGAGAAAAATAGCATAGTAGTGATTACAGCCATCACTCTGCTTGGGCTGAAAGATTTTCTGATGTGAGATTTGAGCATTTGGCCAATTTGTACATGATCTTTCAACATCCACCAGTGGACCAGAAGCATAGCAAGAACTATAGCTATTAGTTCCAGCTAATCTGCATATATTGGGAAATAGAGAACAAAGACCAGCTGTGTATTTGTAGCTCAATCAGCAGCTACAAAGGAAATACAGCTATCTGGGAAATGAAAAGGAGATCAAAACAGTGCCTTCAGTTGTATAAAATTGAAACAACTAGTTTAATAGTTGCATGTGATAAGTTCAAGAAGATGTTGTACCTGATAATTGGACCTGAGTGTTTAAAAATTCTAAAATAACCTAGAGACTTCATTGATTATCTGAGCCCCAAATACTCATTAGAAAAAGGATTACTATTGAAGTATTTTCTATTACAAACCATGGACTTATAAAGGAATATAAAGAAAAGGGAAATACTTCTTAACATATCTTTAGATAATGTTTGCTAATGATCATGTTCATGAAGAGAAGCATCCTTCCTATGTTTTGGAAACTGAAAAAAGTCTCAACAGAACTGTGATGTTTTAGAGTGCTATAGTAGCCATAAAGATTTGAGCTATATTCCTATGAGAAAATTCATAGACACAACTGGAACATAAATCTATGTAGCTGAACCAAGACTTTCAGGATGGGAATAAACTGAGTGTATCAAAACCAGTGATTTATTTTTCTGGCCAGAATCACACTGAGAGGTTAAAACAATTTCACTAATTATATACTTTTCTTTTAAGTATTGGTGCAGTAAGGCTTATCATCCATTTTACTTGATTTTATTATTCTGGACATTTCTCTATTTTATACCTACTGGGAAAACACTTTGAAAGTTCTTAGTTCTGTCAAAGAGTTTCATGCATAAGGTAGTGAAATTGATTTTCTACATTCCTTGGAGATAACACATTTGTACTAGTAGCATAACACTTCTTCAACAGGGAAAAAACTGAAGGCTATTACCCCTCATCCTCCTCTGACACAGCCACAGGGAGCCAGGTATTATGAGCCCCTCTCAGTCACCTCTGGGATTGGCCAGCATCGCAAGAAAGGATTAAAAATGTGAGGCAGCATCAGTGGAGGTGTTTGAAAAGCAAAAACATGTCAATTAAGATGAAATAACACACAGAGAAGAAAAGAGAAAAGCTGTGCCAGGTGCAAGGAGGATCCTTGCACCAGCTACAATGCCCCAAAAATGCCACCAGGCCCTTTGTGCTCTCTGTAGGTATGTACCAACTAAGGCAGGACTCTTGGCATCCGGCCCAATAGAAATAGCAACAGGTTTTGAGGTACAGCTCCAAAGATCCAGCTACGTGCCTCTCTGCTAGCACATGGCCAAATAAGGTAAGAAAAGTGTTGAAGTCTTTAGTTTTTTACCTTATAAGGGAGACAAAGAGGGAACCCAAATCCTTCCCTAATATGGAAGCCCCTGCTACTGTGGGGTGCACACCCCACCATGGTGAGGGGCATTCTTACACTCCTCCTCTTCCCCATTATAGTTTGTTGTTTGTAAAGGAATGCAATGTTCAACATAACCTTTCCACTTTGTGGGCTTTTTGTCCTTCTGTACTATCTGCAGTGTCAGAACATCCTCATCTTTTTAATCATCTTCAGTCTTTGAGTGACTTCCTAAGTAGTCATCAAGCCCCTGCAGTAATTTATTGTTATGTCTAACTTCCCTGCTTAATAGAATACTGTTAACATAAGAAAAAATATCAGAAAAAAAAAACCTGCTAAATGGCTATCCCTTGCCACCACTTTGCAAGTATAAAATAGGATGCTCTTTAGATATTTTTAACTAATTTTTACAATGTTGCAATGTCTCACTGTCTCTTTTCTGTTACTCCTTGAGGCATGCTTTACCAGCTAAACCATGGCAATATGGATCTGTTAGCCTCTTCCAGTGCCAGGTTCATGGAAAAATAATTATATATTATATATAAATAATTATATATATAAAATATATATACGAGATTATATGCAGCTGTATGGAAAAAATATTTTATGCGGATAATCCCACCCTTACTCAAAATTCCTGCCCAGTTCTGTAGTTCTAGATCATTTATAAAGTAAACAAAGGATCCATGGCAGAGGAAAAAAGCTGCTTTATGTTCAGCCTTTTTACTAGATCTAATATGCTTGTTGCTGTGAAGGAAAAAAAAAAACCATAATAATTAGTCAATTTTCATAAAAGTGTGGGAATTCTGGGTTGTAATAAAGTACTTAAATTACCTTAAGCCCATTTTGGAAATGTTCATACTTCAATTTTCTACTTAATGTAAACTAAAATATATGTTATCATAGGCATCTTTTTGATGTTATAAGATAAACCTCCTACCTCCTGTAAAGTAGTTCTGGATTGGCAAACTGACAAAAGCTAAATTCACAGCAATTTTAACAAATGAAATAGGTGACAAATAGTATTTCTTTTACTCCAAATAACAAGGAAATTGGAAACAAATTAAAGTTAATCTGCTCAAACACAATTTTTTTTGCCATTATGGGCCTCTTAGCGAAGTTAACTTCTTGCCTTCAGGATGTAAAACTAAAGCTAAAATACCAATGTTGATCAGTTTTTCTCCTTTCAAAACAAAAATGAAAAAGAATATATATTCTTTTTCCTGTGTAGTGTTATCTAGATTTCTGATGGTGGTTTTATTTAATGTTTTTAATAGATTGTTTTTCAAGGAATGAATGCTTCAATTTTTTTACTATGTTTTTTTATGAGAATTCACATTAACCATAGAAAACATAATTTCTTCACCAGAGAGTCAACTGTAATTTATTTGTGACCACCCATCAGTATTACATAAAAAATTAAATGTCCCAAACTTTCATCTATCCTTTTGAACTACAGATTTTTAAGCTGGGAATGGGTTTGTCATATTTCTTTCTGTGTACCTTCCTTATGCACCCTCTTCTGTCACCTGCAGGATGCAGGATGATACCACCTGGATCCCAGTGTCCTGGTTATTTCTTCCAATCTCTGTAGTAAAATCTGTTATGCTCCAGGTTGCCTCTTTTAAAGTGGTTCCAACAAGGAAGAACATCAAGGATTACCAGTCAGGGTGACAGACGAGCTTTGACTATCTCTGTCTCACATCCTGCATCTGAATCCTCATGAAGTAACTGACTTCCCTAGATATAAAACCAAGTCAGCTGTTGAATGCCTCCATCCCCCACAGCAACAAGTGACCCACTGGTATTATTTCCTTTTCCTTTAAATGCTCCTGCATTGGTCAAGGTCACTCTGGCTGGATGATTTGTTTGATAGTAAAATTTTATGGATGTATACAAATAGATCAGTTTAAGAACCAAAAAGATATTTGGAAATCTTTGAGGAGATTGTCTTTTTCATATAATATTAAAAATATTATATGCTATCATATTAAAAAGGAAAGTTTAAGAAGATGCAGTAAATTAAGCTAAGTTAAGCCTAGATGGTTCTTTGCTTTGTAAGTGCAAAAGACAATCAGACTGTTTATGGAAGTCACTAATCTACTTCTATCCTGGTCCTAGAGCACATCTCCTTCTGAAAATTGGAGTGAAAAATTAAGAATATGTTCTTTTTCTGGGTTTATCTGAGATGGGAAATAGTGAGAAATATGTACAAAGTTGCCATGGGAACTATCATGAGATTTTTTATATCTTTCATACTAGTGATCAGATAATACTTATTGAAAGGCTAATCAAGATCAGAACATATTAGGAGTTTAGGAAAAGAGACTGAGATAACTTATAAGTCAAGAGGGAAAAAATCTCTTTAAAAGGAAGATCTTGAATATTAAAGCATCATGAAAAAAATACCTTTCCAAGATACAGGAGAAGTGGAAGACAAAAATAGACAGCATCATAAAATTAGCGCTATAGTAAAGTAGAAATTTATTTGTTGAGTTTTTATTATGAGTAAAATGCCAAGGACCTTCTTAGTATCCTTTTTTCTTTTGCTACTTATTGAAAGAAACAGAATGAATTATAATATGTCTTATAATTGACTATAAATACCTAAATGAGAAATGTCATATTTACATATCTACAAACATCCACATACATAAATTAGATAGGTAACAGACAGGCAGAGAAAAAAACCTAAAACCCTAAGCACAGTGCAACACACTCTATTGGAAGATCAGAATGAAATTAAAATTATCTAGAACACTTCCTTTTTTCAAGTCAGTTAACAGCTTCTGCTTCAGGATAAGAAGCTCTTAGCCCTTAAATTGATTGCAGTAGTTCACAAAATCATTGAATGCATTGGAAGGGACCTTAAAAATCATCTAGTTCCAGCCCACCCTTGACCTAGGCATGGATGCCACCCACCAGATAAGGTTGCCTAAAGCCCCATCCAACCTGGCTGAACTGTTCCAGGGATGGGATGGATAATCTCGGCTTGACCAAAGATGGGGTTACTAGTTATCTAGATCTGATTGTGATATTTTCCCACTGATTTGGCAGCTGTCACAAAATTATGTTTGGCTAAACTCCCAGACATCAAAATATGGGGTGGACAAAAGAGATTGAAATCTCTCCATATGTCAGCATGATTTTATCACTTCTAACACATCATGTTTCATATCCATGCTGCATAAAATTAACTAATTTTACTGAAATCAATTCAGTTAAGCTTTCTCCTAATATTAGTAAGGTCTATTATTGACAGCTTCTGAGCCATGTGGAGACTTTTGCTCTAAGAACCTCAGTTTCACAGACATTGCTTTTTGCTCACAGTTTCTCATTGAGAATTATGTCTTCGGAGTTTTCTGAGAACTCATCATAAGTATGTCATGAAAAGAACAGGGACTGGTTATTTTAGGGGACCCTCCTGTTTAGTGCTACAGTTGTAATTTGCAACTGTTCCTAAAGAGAAACACACAGTCTTTTGAGACTCTGTGTCCCTTCAAACTTTTTCTTTAGGCAAGCAAATATCTCAGTTAATATGCAAATTAGAATAGTGTTTCCAATACAAATTAACACATGACAATATGAAAAGATATTTAAAGTCCCTCCTTTTTTTAGTAAAAATATTACCCCTTTTCAAAGATATCATCAATTAAGCTGAAAATTTGTAAAGAGTATGTGCAGGGAGAGCCCCAGTTTGTACCTTGAGAATAACTTCATCCCATTAAAACTGTTTCCTAAGGGTCCCTTTCACTTCTACAGCCTATATCATTTGCCTAAGAACTATGCCCCTGTTGTGACTTGATCAGTGTCTGAAACAAGCATGCCATATATTCAAAGTTACAGTTGATTTTTTAGCACTGCTGCTTCTGTGTGAGTGAGATTGTGAGTATGGGCTGCCTTTTTCAGCTCTTACAGGTGCTTACAGGGATATGTCAAATATATGTATTGTAACAGAATGACCGGTGCTGTTTATAAGTGATTTGCGTTCATAATTTCTTACAGATTTCATATTTTCACTTCATGGAATCAGGTTCAGACTAATAAAATTACCTAAGTTAGCTGATTATTTTATATCTTTTGAAATTTCTTATTTTCTCTTTCTCTCTCTCTCTCAAAACTTATAAATACCTGCTATGGTAGACTTGGTTTTGACTCTTCATCTTTATGGATATGTCCATTCTGTACAAATCCACTGATATGAAGAAGTTTACTGTGATGTAAAATGGAAAAATTAGGATGGAAAATGAGGCTATGAGTTACTATTATCTATAAACACTATTAGGAAGAAGTAGCATATTTTTCACTAGCAGGTTGGTTTGCTTTTTGTGGATCTTACCTCATGTATAAAATGAATTTAACAATATACTGGGTTTTTTGAAACTTATAGTTGCCAAAAGAAGGTTATATAGTTAAAATGATAATAAAAAGGAAAATAATAGGGCAAATGCAAAAAGAAAAACTTCTTAGAAGAAGTATCTGGCCCTGCTTAGTTTTATTTATATGTGTATATATCTATCTATCTATCTATATATATATATATATTTATCTATGTTCCCTGCCGGGAAGACATGCAAGTAAAATCTGAATATGCTTAACCAGGGAAAAAAAGCACAGGTAGATATATAAATGTAAGGTTAAAAAAAAAAAGAGTACAGGCATACATTCTATTGCACAGAAATGTAGCTATATTTTATAGCTATATTATAATTGGAGATAAATCTTTTTATTAGAAACCCAAATTTTCATTTTAGTCAATTGGTTTAACCCTTTGAGTTTTCAGGTATTATATGAGAAAATGCATACTATTGTCCTGAATGATCCCCATCATTCACAGAGTGTGAATTGTCTCTGGCAGTAGGGGATGTTAGAGACAATTGTTTATAGAGAATTAAAAGTGACAGTAGGAGGATAGCTGGTGTCAGTAAGTCAACTATGCCAAGTCAGTTTTCCGCAGTGTACTATGAAATTATCCAGTTCCTTTGAATTACACACTGATGCAGTCTTTGACTATCATAAATGAGCAGAAGGAATTTATTAAATTTCTGTCAGCTAATCTGCATTTTTAAAGTGGATTATGCTGCAATTATATGTGTAAATACTTCTTTGCCATATCTCCTTTTTGCACATCTCTCCAACATTTACTATAATTTCTGCACGTATGCAGGAAAACTTTTCTTTTTGCAGGTAAGCAGGACAGAAGGTGTGGGATGGAAAGCAAAAATATCAAAGCAGTAGGGATGGTAAGCAGTGATGGATCTGCAGTCCTATGAATCGAGGAATTTGCACTTCAAAATGTGTAGCAATAGTACAGCTGAAGTACAGAGATGCAGTTTGTTCATATTAATGTTCAGAGCTTTTGATTGGCTAAACTCAACTGAAGTAATGAAGTCTGTTATTTCTCAAGCTAAAATATCAGCAGGCTTCTCTTGATCCTGTAAGAGAAGATGGAAGAAAATTTTTTCACTCCTGTAAACCCCTGGATCTTGATGCTGTATATCAAAGAAATCTCTTAAGATATAGTGGCAGAACCTTCTACAGTACTTATTTTTATTCATGTATACAAGCAATTGGTTTAGATAAAATTTTTGATAAACATGCTTCCCGGACCAATACCCACCTGCAATTCCAAAGCACTAGGGTTTTCGTAGTCCTCCCTTCCCAGGGATTATTGATTCAAATGTTTGAGTACATTTTCTTTCTGATCTGATATGTTAGGTTATAAAACAGAATAGTATCAACAATACCTAACTGATTATTTTTGAGGGTTTTTTCCCCTAATGGATGTGCAGTTAGGTCAAGAGATATGCATATTCTGTGCAAGTAAGAAGTCACCAGTGACCTATGTGACTATTCTAACAGATGGGCAAGTAGTTGTTGCAAAGGGTGGTATTTCCCTGAGATAGTTTTCTAGCTTTGATTTTTCTAACATGGGAATTTAGGTGTATAAATGAATGTTACATTTCTTATTTGCTATTGTAATTGAGTTTATGAATCTTTACCATCTTTAATGTCTTCAAAGCTTTCAAAAGTTGCATTATAATAAACACAGTTAATGATCCTTATTGTAAACAGCTGTCTTCTTAGGTATGAAGATATTTTTCATAAAGACTAATACCTGAAGGAATGTTTTTGAAATATGGGTAGAAATCCACTTTCCCCCCATGCCCTTTGTCAAATATAGTATTTTTCCCTCATAATAATGTAGAAATATTATGCAATAAAAGAACATATGAAGTTGCTTGGTTATTTTTAAGTGTCTGATTTAATAAAACCTAAATTACCTAAGAAAATACAGCAGGCTAAGAAAACATCTGTAAATGTTCAGATCATATTGGAAAGAATTAACTCATCTAAGATGTGTGTCAAATTATGACCAAATATTAAATGTTAAAGACAAGGTTTAAAAAATAACATATAACTAAACACTTCCATGTAATTGCTGGAACCTAATCTTAGGGGAATATTTGACATACATGACCTATTTTTCAAGAAGATGTGAATTTTAACTTGACAGAAAGCAACTCCTTAATGTCCAGCAATTACAGAAATGACAGTGCTACAGTACCTTTCCTATCAGCTTCATTGACATGCAATTATTTTGCACTTAAGTCACATTAAATATTTTTCTCATGACAGGCAGAGACACAGAACCTCCAAAATTGCTATTCTTTTCCTATCTTTTCTAACCTGTCAGTCACTTTGTTTTTTCATCTTGTATACACATGCTTTTCTTGGTTTCCTATGTAGCAAGAGCAAATCACAAATGATTTTTGACACACAAAGCTGATAGGAAAAAAATTACCTTATTCATTGGATATGCTGGGCAGGAAGAGTTAAAATATCATTGTGGAATCGTAAAAGAGAAATCAGATACAATCTTCAAGTACAGAGCAATCCATTTCCATAATTACTCTTCTGTAAGAGTAGAAAAAAGTCTCTTCCAAAAGGCCATTAATTTACACATTACAGAGGTGTTCATGTACCTTTTGAAAGCTAAGAGACAGGGGGTTTGGTCAGGATGGGGAGATAGTCTGGGCTTATGAAGAATAGAACCCTTCCTTTTACTCAACAGTCAAGACACTCATTAGTGCAGAAACAAGAAAGATGACTAATATACCAGTTGCCTGTGTTTTCAACTTTTGAAGTCATTTGAGAAATCAATATATCTGTTTACATATTACTGTGTGTGAAAATTTACTGTAAGACTTAATGGATGTAGTAATACCCCTATAGAACCCCAGATTATTATTTTTATATTTTCTGCAAAGCAAAGCATTTCATTCACATGCAAGTTAATGTCTTCAATGGGACAATATTCTTTAGAGTTACATACAAAATTAAATCTTATGAGTCAAAAATAATCCAAAAAACCCATACTAAACACCCTTCCCCCTGAAAATCTGAGGGGTTCGTTCATGCTTTACTTAGTTATAAAAACTATACTTACATATTAGGGGGTCTCTCAGAATTATTAGCAGTAAAATTACAAAATTTCAAATACTTTACCATCCTTGATAGGTAGTTTTCATTTCATAAAATTAAGAAATCATTAATCTTGTGTATGATTTCCTTAATATCATATCTCTACAATTTAGGATTCTTAGATTTCTTAGATTCTATGGAGATATTTCTTAGTTAGCGGACAAGAATACTTTTCAAGGCTTTGGATATAGCTACTTGCAAAACAAAATATGTTTTGTGTGGTTTTCTTCAGATTTTTGTTTCAGTGTTTTTAAAATGCCTAATAAAAATTGGTTCATTTTATTACTGCAGGTGTTATTTACATTTGAGAAACAGATTAGATGCAGATTCTTGAACTACTATGGAATAAACATGTTCATATTCAGATGAATAACATTTTTGTAAACATCATTAAATTTTATTTACATAGAAAAAGAATGCCTTACATAAGAAGAAATACATTTGTCATAACTTTAAAGGAAGCTTACAGAATCCTCATTTTATTATATCATTATTGTTCATATACTCTGAATTCACTTTTCACTGTATGCTAAGTTCAAGGACAGTATCTGTAAACTAGACAGTGGTCTTTGGAATGTTCAGGTATTTAAGCACATCTAGGATACTCAAGTTTGGTCAGAAAACCTTCTAAAAATTCTATTGAACCAGCATCAGCATGTACCCAGAAAATATATCAGTCTTCCATAACTATAGGCACAATCACAGAATTCACAGAATGATTAATTTGGAGGAGACTTTCAAGATCATCGAGTCCAATCCATGCCCTAACACCTCAACTAAACCATGGCACCGAGTGCCACATCCAGCCTTTCTTTAAACATATTCAGGGATGGTGACTCCACCACCTCCTTGGGCAGACAAATCCAGTACTTTACCACTCTTTCCATAAAAAAGATTTTCCTAATTTCCAACCTTTATTTCTGTTGGTACAGCTTGAGACTCTGTCCTGTTGTTCTGTCAGTGCTGTCTGGAGAAAGAGACCAACCCCTGAAGATACCAAGCTGACTAAAACCAGCTTTTAGGAAGTTGTAGATAGTGATAAGGTCACCCCTGAGTCTCCTTTTCTCCAGGCTAAACAACCCCAGCTCCCTCAGTTGTTCCTCACGGGGTTTGTGTTCCCAGCCCCTCACCAGCCTCGTTGCCTCCTCTGGATATGCTCAAGTGTCTCAAAGTCCTTCCTAAACTGAGGGCCCAGAACTGGACACAGCACTCGAGGTGTGGCCTCACCAGGGCCAAGGACAGGGGAAGAATGACCTCCCTGCTCCTGCTGGCCACATCATTCCTGATCCAGGCCAGGATTGGCCACTGGCCTCTTTGGCCACCAGGCCACACTACTTGTTCATGTTCAGCTGCTGTCACCAGCACCCCAGGTCCCTTTCCTCCTGGGCACTGTCAAGCCACACCATCCCCAGCCTATAATATTGCAGAGGGTTATTGTGGCCAAAATGCAGGACTTGGCACTTGGATTTATTAAACATCACCCTACTGGACTCTGCCTACCATTCCAATGTTCCAGGTCTCTCTGGAGGGTCCTCCTACCTTCCAGCAGATGGACACACACTCCCAGCTTAGTGTCATCTGCAAATTTACTAATGAAAGACTCAATACCCTCATCCATGCTGTCAATAAAAATATTGAACAGAAGTGGCCCCAGCAGAGACCCCTGAGGGACACCACTGGTGACTGGCTGCCAGCTGGATGCAGCACCATTCCCTGGGCCCAGCCATGCAGCCAGTTCCTAACCCAACACAGAGTGGTCCTGTCCAAGCCACAGGCTGCCAGCTTTTCCAGGAGTGTGTTGTGGGATACAGTGTCAGAGGCCTTGCTGAATTCCAGGTACGCAACATCCACAGCTTTTGCTGCATCCACCAGGCAGGTCAGCTGGTCATAAAAGGAGACCAGGCAGGTCAAACATAACCTACCCCTCCTAAACCCATGCTGGTTGGGTCTGATACCCTGGAGATCCTGTAAGTGCTGCATGATGACACTCAGTGTAAACTGCTCCATCACCTTACCAGGTACTGAGGTCAGGCTGACTGGTCTAGAATTACCAGGATCCCCCTTCCCACCCTTTTTGTGAATGGGTGACACATTGGCCAGCTTCCTGTCATCTGGGACCTCACCAGTGAGTCAGGACTGTTGGTAAATGATGGAGAGTGGCTTCACAAGCCCATCTGCCAGCTCCCTCATCTAGTCCCACAGATTTATGAATATCCAAGCATCTCAGCAGCTGCCTCCTCCTGGATAACAGGGGGCCCATTCAGGGTAGAGTTTCTAAGGACGTCTGTCCTTATTTCAGTGACTGTCATTCCTGGTCGCGGTGGCCAAGGTAAACTCCTACTACCACATCTCCCACCAGCCATTCTCTGTAAACTGCAGGTCTAGTAGGGTCTCACTGCTGATAGGCTCTTACCAGCTATGTCAGGAAGTTATTTTCCATGCATTTCAGGAAACTTCTTAGACTGCCTCCTCCCTTCATTGTTGAGTTTCTAGCAGATGTCCATCAGATTAAAGAGCAAGGACCGATGATGGTAAACACCAGCCAGCTGCTTACAGAATAATTCATCCACATCTTCATCCTGGTTGAGTGGTCTATAACAGACTGCCACAAGCACATCTGCCTTGTTATTCTTCCCTTTGTCTCTTACCCCTAGTTTCTCAACCTTATCACTATCCTTGAGGTCTATACAGTCAGAACTCCCCAATGTAGTGAACCACCCCACCTCTTTTTCATCCCTGTAAGTTCTAAAGATCTTGTAACCATCCTCTGCAGCACCACAGTCATGTGAGTCATCCCACCACACTTCCATTATGGTGACTACATCATGCCTTTCCTGCTCTACAATGGCCTCCAGCTCCCTCTGTTACCCTTACTGTGTGCTTTAGAGTAAATGCACTTCAGNTCCCTGGGCCCAGCCATGCAGCCAGTTCCTAACCCAACACAGAGTGGTCCTGTCCAAGCCACAGGCTGCCAGCTTTTCCAGGAGTGTGTTGTGGGATACAGTGTCAGAGGCCTTGCTGAATTCCAGGTACGCAACATCCACAGCTTTTGCTGCATCCACCAGGCAGGTCAGCTGGTCATAAAAGGAGACCAGGCAGGTCAAACATAACCTACCCCTCCTAAACCCATGCTGGTTGGGTCTGATACCCTGGAGATCCTGTAAGTGCTGCATGATGACACTCAGTGTAAACTGCTCCATCACCTTACCAGGTACTGAGGTCAGGCTGACTGGTCTAGAATTACCAGGATCCCCCTTCCCACCCTTTTTGTGAATGGGTGACACATTGGCCAGCTTCCTGTCATCTGGGACCTCACCAGTGAGTCAGGACTGTTGGTAAATGATGGAGAGTGGCTTCACAAGCCCATCTGCCAGCTCCCTCATCTAGTCCCACAGATTTATGAATATCCAAGCATCTCAGCAGCTGCCTCCTCCTGGATAACAGGGGGCCCATTCAGGGTAGAGTTTCTAAGGACGTCTGTCCTTATTTCAGTGACTGTCATTCCTGGTCGCGGTGGCCAAGGTAAACTCCTACTACCACATCTCCCACCAGCCATTCTCTGTAAACTGCAGGTCTAGTAGGGTCTCACTGCTGATAGGCTCTTACCAGCTATGTCAGGAAGTTATTTTCCATGCATTTCAGGAAACTTCTTAGACTGCCTCCTCCCTTCATTGTTGAGTTTCTAGCAGATGTCCATCAGATTAAAGAGCAAGGACCGATGATGGTAAACACCAGCCAGCTGCTTACAGAATAATTCATCCACATCTTCATCCTGGTTGAGTGGTCTATAACAGACTGCCACAAGCACATCTGCCTTGTTATTCTTCCCTTTGTCTCTTACCCCTAGTTTCTCAACCTTATCACTATCCTTGAGGTCTATACAGTCAGAACTCCCCAATGTAGTGAACCACCCCACCTCTTTTTCATCCCTGTAAGTTCTAAAGATCTTGTAACCATCCTCTGCAGCACCCCAGTCATGTGAGTCATCCCACCACACTTCCATTATGGTGACTACATCATGCCTTTCCTGCTCTACAATGGCCTCCAGCTCCCTCTGTTACCCTTACTGTGTGCTTTAGAGTAAATGCACTTCAGCTGGGCTATCGATTTTGCCCCCTGACCCTGGCTTGACAGCCATAGGCTTAGATGTAGCAAGCCTAGTCTCATTCCCTTCCCCCTTCAAACTTAATTGAAAGCCCTCTCAATCAGCTCTGCTAATTCATAAGGTAGGAACAGTTTGCACTTTCTAGAAAGGTGAACTCCATCTGTCTTCAGCAGACCTGGTGCTATACAAACTGCCCCATAATCAAAAAACTTTCTTTAAGCCACTTACTGATCATATGGGTTTTTCTATTCCTTTCAGCATTCATCCCTGCTATTAAGGAGTCAAGAACATCATCTTGATGTGCTCCTCTCCCTTCAACCAGACAACTAAAAGTCTTGAAGCCTTGTTTGATTACCCTGGTACTCCCCTTGACAGCTTCATTGCTGCCAACCTGGACAACTGAACTCGGTAGTTCAAAGTAACTTTGAAATTAATAGAAAATGATGCCCTGTATTCTTCTTTGTGTTGAATTAGACTGGGGAAACAGCATGATTTAGAGACAAAACCAGAATCAAATAAGGTGAAGATCTTAATACTGTGATAACAGCTTTATTTCACTGAAACACAAAATCCTGGATTGTAAATACAAGACTGCTTTAGGCAAATGAAATATGCAATTTCTGTCTCTCTCTTTTTGACATTTGTGAAAATAATATTATTTACTGCAAATATATCCTCTTGTGTTTATTGGCCTTCTCCAGGTTGGGCCTGTTAAAATCTGGATCTTGAATAGAAAGTCCCATCATCAAAACTTCAACAGTTTATTTTCATCTGGTAAGAGCAAGTAATCAAATCCCCGAACTTTGTTTCCCATGGAAATCAAGAAAAAAATAAAGGCTTAAGTTAATCTCAGCAAAACACTGATGAGTTTTTCTTCCGCGAATTTGCAAAGTATTTTCAATTAAATTGATATTTTAAAAATTTATCTCCTATCCTTAATACTATATATTGTTACTTCCTAGTGGCAAAGCATTTTCTATCCTTTGCCTTAGAGTTTTGCTGTGTTTCTTTCCCAGATTAATTACTAAAAATTATTATTTTTAAAACTATTTTAATTAATAAATTGTATAGAAATATAAAATCTTCCCACAAAGTTAATTTGTATGTCTGTCTTTACCTTTTTTTTTCTTCTTGAGTTGACAGGGAACACAGTGAAAGTATTGTGTGTTTACAGTAAATGTACAGTTGCTAATAACTATAAGTGTTCTCTTATAAAAACAGTATATACACGCCAAGATATGATGAGGCAATTTTGGAAAGGCAAATAATTGCTTTTGAAAATTGTTTTCTCACTGAGGCTGTTTCTATATCCTAATTGCTTATTGTTCAAATGAGGTTCAATATTACTAGAAAGCTGGTAAAACTTTTTAAGACATATGTATAAATAGTTCTATATTTATGACTAGTAGACTCAGAAATCATATTTACTAACCCTTGGAAGTGTGTTCTTTGTGGCTCTATTAACGTAGTATGAAAAATGTAGACTCTTTATCTCTAACATAATTGAATTTCTTTTATCAACTGCTCTCAGAAAAGCAGCTTGAACCTGCATCTTTGCAAAGTCAGTGATTTTTGAACTTAGTAATTCAACAAAGATTATCAAGCAGGAATATGTAATAGCAGTGTTCTCGTAAGATTTGCTTTCGGACACTGTCGGTTGGAAAAAAAATAGATTAAACATATTTGCATTAAAAAGATTTTTCAGGTAGGCCAATGTCAAGTAACTTCACAGTTTATTCCCACTTCCACTACTCATTCTTCAGTCTTCAGTTTTATACTGTTCTAAGCATATAAAGGGAAATTTCATTATTTGTTCTCCATAGAGCAAGCTATATAAATTATCTGTAGCTACAATAAAAACTAGTCAGGCCTTATTTGTAAAATTATAACTAATGTCATTAAGTAGCAGATTTATAATAAGCAGAGAGAGTTACAGAATTCCAAGAATGGCTGGTAAAAGCAGGTGATTGTTGTTAGTCAGCTGTTGATTTCTCTTGCAAGGAGTGTTGATATTTCTATAATGAAATGCTGTTAGTACCTAGCTGTCAGTTAATGTTACTCCTGAGCAGCATTCTTGAATTTCACTATGTATTACAGTAAATAACATTTAGTGTGAAAAAGTGTAAAATTAATATCAGTGGAGCAGT
This sequence comes from Alaudala cheleensis, assembly GCA_013398995.1. NCBI lineage: Eukaryota > Metazoa > Chordata > Aves > Passeriformes > Alaudidae > Alaudala > Alaudala cheleensis. The sequence goes on along the minus strand of VWYE01018937.1, from coordinate 41,815 downwards.
TTTCTTCTACTTATAAATAACTGTATTAGAAAATTATTCTACAGGGAATATAAAAATATATTTCTTGTGTTTGTATAGAACTAAATAATCTATATATGGAGAACGAATTAGAATCAAAACTTAGTGATTTACTAAACTGTTTATAGCAATTGTATGATTAAAGAAAGGTAGTGCTTGATAGGGGAAGTCAGATCTATTTAGAGTAAAATGTCAAGACTAATTTAAGACAACAGGCTAAAAATCTTACCATTTTTTTTCTACATATTCTGAGTGTATTGGAATTTAGAAGGTCCACATGAACTGCTTTTTTACATGCAGACTTTGGCTGTAATTGATATCTCATAGGTGAATATACATTACATATGAATCCTTTATGTATAGATTATCCACAAAAGTAATAACTAAAACACACACATAAATTACTACTTTAATTAATTAAAGAAGGGAAGGGAATTCCAGAGACAGTACTTACACAACCTTTCTGATGCTAATAAGGTGGTCTTCATAGTACAGTATATTATGGGGGGGAAAAAAAAGAATACCAAAAAAGTTGAAAACAGATGGGTCTATTTATACTAACACGTAGCTGTCCTCCTTTCCCCTTTCTCAAATCAATCACAAGAGTCAGTTGATCTTAACAGTAATATTTAAGTTTACAAATTTTATTGTACAGAAGATAAAAGGGTTTTTTTTAGATAATAGTGCCCTTGTGATTTTAAAAAGAAAATTTTGCTTACATTCATTTTACTGCCATAACTATTTTTTTTTCCTAAAAAAGAAGGCATTATCAGAAATCCGTAACAGGAAGAAATCTTCACTCAGTACATTAAATTCAAAACAGCAATGAGAGATTAATCTGAATTTTCTATTAGATAAAACTTTCATAAAAATTCATGGCAGTTGCACCAAGACAAGGACTGCTGAATTCACCCATCCTTACCATATCTCAGCAGTACAGCAAGAGCATTATTTAGAACACACTCAGTAGATTTTTTTCTATGCGTCCTATAATGATTTCCTTGGCTTAGTTCCCCAAAAACCTAACCACATATCAAATGCCAAGAATTTGCTGGCCCTGCTCCCAGTTATCAGTTTCAGACATTTGGCTAACCTCCCTGACTAACATGAAGCTTAGACACTGTGCTTTCCCACATGTTCTCATCTGGAATGCTGCCCACACAGATGATGAGCAACCAAGCATGTTTGTAGGAAACCCTGAAATGTAGCATAGCTCTCTACAGAGAGTCTCTGTAGGGAAGCATGCATAGAAGTATTTCTTCCTTTGTTTAGTATGTACTCTGCCTCATCCTTGCTTAGTTTTTCAACATGATGACAAGTCCTTTCATTGATTTTTTTTTAACAGACTTTTCCTTGAAAATTTCAGATTTTGATCTTTCATCTTGTCCAAGGAATTTTCCAATGCCAGCCTACTTAAATAATGTGATATATTTAAGCAACAATCTAATGATCTAGAGGGATTACAGTACCAAAAGTCATTTTACACCAGGAATTTTTGCTACATGTTAATTAGGTTGTAGACTCCAAGATAGGAGTCAGATCCTGATAAGTCAGGTCCTTTTGCCAGAAAAGATGGCTTTAACATTATATGAGCTTTTAATCTGCATTAAATAATGTCCTATTTCCAGTATATGCATTCCAAGCATGTTTATTTCCATATATGTTTAAAGAAAAAAAGGAATATCAAACTACTTCATATCATTTTTTCATAAATAAAAGACTTGTTCTAACTTTCTGGCCTCCAAAAATTATGTTTCAATCTTAAGATATTTTTTCATGATTTTCAAAATTATGAAATTGTTTAAATGTAACATTTTAAACTGCTTATTTTGAAAGCTTTCATTTAAGCCTTACCTCATATCTGATTTTGGGTTTGAAAATCATTATTCGGAATTCAGTTTCTCATCACAATCAGGGAAAAACAGTGTCCTGCTTGTGCATCATACAGAGTACTGCAATGACCCTGGATATCATTGCACACAGCTCTTCTTCGTGAGAAGGTAGAGTGAGATTTCAGTTTCTAAATTAGCACTTCCTGTTTGTTATTTCAACTAAATCTACTTTACCCAAAACAGAACTTCAGTATTATCCAGTCCACTCAAGTCTAATTTGGGAGTTTAGGTACATACTTATTTTCATCATCTTTTGCAAGAATTAACAAAGTTAGGCTAACAATCTCCCAGGAATTATGTCTATAAAGTCTCCACTTCATTGGCTGCTGGGTCTTAGTTTCTTTCCCCCATTTCTATTTTTCTCAGTGAAAGGACCTTGTATGGCAGCCAAGGATGACCTAAAGTGTAATTCCTAGTTGAAATAGTTTCTGATTTTTTTATTTACTATACCTCCTTGTTAGTCACTCCTACATTCATGCTGCTTTCCATTCTGAAAACTTCCTTCATGTAACAGTGTTACTGGTACACAGGCATTACAGTTGATGGCTCTGTACTTTGTAAACATTTATTTGTATCCAGATTTTATTTATTGGCAAAATGTTTTGGCTATTGAACATGTTTGTTTGGCTGCAGAGTGCTGTTGTATTTTTTGTATTCTTTAGAAATAAGTTTCCCTACTTAAGAAAGTGAGAAAAAATTCTTCTATATATTTTTAGTTGAAATCCAAATCAGCTAATAATTTTATTGACTATTTAGTTCATTTGCAGAATTCAGAAAGGAAACAAAAGATGAAAAACATATTTCCATATGAAACTGACTCATTTTTAACACAGCCCAAACTGACTAGAAGCACAAAATAATTATAACAAAGAAAATGCTTTTAATATATAGCAGTAAATATCCATGGATTACAGTTGTTCTCAGTGAAGATTAGGTATTCCAATACAAGAAATAAATAATCATGGTCTCAGTTTACAGGAATTTTCTTTAATTTTTTATCTTGGTTCTAGATAAGAACTTGTTGACACCTAGTTCATTCCAACAAAAAGGCAAAACTAGAGGACTTTGAACTTTTGTTTGCTGCAGAATATAATGAGTATGTTGGAGAAGAACAAAATGAGTTACCAGAATACTCTATAACTTCTTTCTTACTTGACTCTTATGAGCCCCCAAAACAGACAACCAGTACAATCTGAATCAAAATTTGTCATTTAAATATGAGAGAGCCACAGAACAAAGGCTATTTGTCATGACACTGCATTCTGGGAAAGCTCAACAGAATTCCTCAAATAACAAAAAAGGCTGTGGAAAATACAAATTATATATGAGTATCCTAAACCGGTCCATGATTGCATGACTGGGTGGGATTAAAGCTCCTTTGCCTGAAGTGAAAATTTTCAGCAATGTATCTTTCATTCACATTAATGTGAATCAGTGGCAATAAGTTATTTCCCTACAGAGACTGACTGGCATACTATGCTATAATTACTAAGTATAATACTAGTTCTCTGAATTTTCTCGTCTCCTTATGACCCTTCTAGCATATTAATTTGTTGCCTATTCAGGTGAAAAATATCATTTTATTAGCCTAGAAGGTAATTTGCTTTTCCCAGCATTAAATTTTTCTTATAGGCCGCAAGCATATGGAACAGTAGCACTTCCAAACTGTCTAGGAAAAAAAATTGGCTGTTCCTCCTAAGAGAGAATTCATTCTTGAGGCTAAAAGGTGCAAAATCAGTTTGTGCTGCAAGAGTTTAGCTTTTGTTTGTCCTATTGATTTTATTGTTTTGGGAATGTGTTGTACTGACAGCCCTTATTACTGAATTTCTTACTTGTTCATGCACCAGCTTTGTATATCATCAGCAGAGATAAATTTTTCTTGCAGCTTTACCCATGTATCAGCCACTTCAGACTCTCAGACATTTTATCTTTGACTGCACTTTAATAATTTAGCTAAAAATGTTGCTGGTGGCAAAATGCCAATCACACAATAAATTTGATTCTGTACTTGGACCCTGCAGTCATTTATGGTTTTCTGGATTTTTGACAAAACAATTACTCAGCTACCAACTTATTTCAAGTCTGTACTGCTTTTGACTTATATCTGTCTATGCTCAGTATTTTCTATCCTGCAACCTATAACAACACTGGATGATCTTTGAATTCTGCTTTGTTACATCCTGTCACTGTTCCACAGAGCACTGAGACAGCAGTACACTAGAGCACATAAACTGGTTTCCATAATGGTGGAGTAGGGCCACAGCTGTCACTACAGCTCTCAAATTTCTTAGTTAAGATTTAGAAAAGGCACACAATTTTTAAAAAAGTATATTCAAATAAGTTTTGTCACAAAAATATCAGGTGATGGTAAGTACTGCATTGATTTTAATACATCCTGTCTCATATCATAGGAGCACATAATGCAGATCTTTATACAGAATCTAAATATGAAATACCTATAACATAAGCAACACAGTAAAAAGGAAACCTACTGTTTAAAGTCACACACAAGTTGTTATTTTGAAGACCTTGTCAAGAATCTTATATAAACTTAAAGCAATATTTTAAAATTCTACATTATTTTTTACTTCTGGCATAAAAGTTTTCAAATAGGCCAATAAAAGTGAAAAAAGAGCAAAACATTCCTGAAACCATTAGATAAAAGAATAGTTGTTACAAGAAATAGACTTCAAAGACATGAAAACGAATAAAAAAATCCTAAATATGGATTTCAAATATGTTTTTTCCATAAACATAAATATATTGTTATGCATAATTCTTTTTAGATTTGTGAATTAAATTAACTTTTGTAGATGAAAATCACAGACATCACTTTCTGCACTGGGAAACTGAGCTTGTCAATGAGTTTTTGAAGAATTAGGATATGGCTGAATGAATAAGCCTGGAAAAACTTAGCAGAGTTTTTCAAGATGACAGAAGGAGCTACTGTTTTCAAATACTAGGAATAAGTATTAATAATCCAATGGCATCCATAAATTGCATTCCTTTGTTTTTGTACATATTCTTCAAGTTAAATAGTCACAATTCCATAAATAACCTCATTCTTTAAATCTAGAAATGTAACTAGCTAAAATAACATTCAGCTGAAATTTTACCGAAGTGAAGTGAAATCAAAAAAGCTTTACTGGAAATGATTGACAGATGTCATTTTTTGCTTGGCCTTTCAGTGAGGATCCTGACTTCAGCCCCCTTCCTAAGAGTTTACTGGGCTGAGTTAGGGTGTTCAGTGAAATCAGTTAAGGTGCTAAGTAGAATGAATGAAGATATTTAGACAAAACCTATCTCCATCACTGATGAGAAACCAGAAGTTTGGGGTGTCCTCCTTCTCTGGGGAAATCTTTTCCATCAAAGTCTGTTTCTGCTGCCCTTGCCTGAGCCATGTAGCTCAATTGTGCCTGTGCCCAGGGTCATATTGCCTCAGTCATGACCCAACATGAATCTTTGGACACAGCTTCCAATCCTGCTCCCTACCCTTCCCCAGCAGACTATTTCTGTGTCTGATCTCAACCCTGACTTGATGCATCTGTGCTCTGGATCAATGTCAGAGGATGGTGCTACTCTACAGCCATGCAGTCACCTTTTGCTCCTGGCTCTCTCCCCTGGGGGAGCAGCCAGAACTCCTCCCTGACATGGTTTTTCATAGTCTAGGCTAAACATTCATCAAAACTCTCTTTTTACAAAAAACACAGTGAATTTGCTTTCATACCAGGAATTCAATAATTCTGTTAGCAAGGTGGTGCAATTGCAATTTCTTTGAATTCACAAGAACCACTTCATTGATTACTTCAAGCTGGTGAAAACAGAAATAATTTTCAATCCTTCTTGGCCTAATTTGAATGGACAATAATAGTTTTTAACATCAAATAACTGAAGTTCATAGCTCTTTTCTTAGAAGTAGTAGTGGGGAAAACAACAGCTAAAATGTTTTGCCTGTTTGCTGACAGCACTCTGTCCCAAATACTGACTATCTTCAGCTTTTTTTTTCATTCTGTTGTTGAATTACTTCTTAAATATGAGCTACTGTTCCTGTGTATTTTGCTACATATTATATAAATATATAATACTTATAATGTATAAACTATATGTTTCTTTTTGGAAACTTCTATGATTATGCTGTCACTGCCTAAGGTTCTATAATTAGATTCTGATCAGTTTTCAATATTTTGTCTTACTTTATTTTTTTTTTCTTTTTAGAAGGCAGTGTTTATCAAGAGGTGTTTGCTTTTCGTGACTTGTTTTTGAGAGAATTTTTGAGTACTGTCCTAAATACATCTCAAGAATCACTCATTAAATGGAACTTAATCATATCAACTGAAAATATTGAGTTGTATTGTAAAAGATCCCTTTTCTTTTTGGCTGCAAGTATTCTGGAATGCAGTTGGCACAGGGATGTGACAGAGAGTATTATATTTGAGCTGGAGATAACTTGAGATTGAAAAGAAGTAAATCAGCTGCAAATGAGCACCATGTTAGTGAACCTGGTCAAAGAACAAAAAAGAAAAATTTAAAACATGTGAGACACCTGAAGTAGTTTTCTCATACGCCTGTGAGTACTTTGTAGTAATACTAGCTGACGGACAGGACTGCACTCTGCTGAGACCAACTAGTTTGTTTGTAAACTTGATCAGTTCTTGATCAGAAATACAGTTTTCTGACAATGTGCACTTGGATATCAGATACTTGTTAAAGCAAATTAAAACAAGCACAGGTTTGGATAGGCACATCAGGGTCCTGAGACCCTGCACTGCAGGGTCAGTATGAGAGCCTGTGGCCTTACACCAAACCTGGTAGAAATCAAATATACTTAAGTGCAGTTTCAATGTGAACTGGGTGTCATTATGAAATCTCAAAGGAAAAAAGCTCATGCACATGTACTGGTTTCTTAAAACCTGTGTATTGGAAATAATATTAGTAGTATTAATGATAACAACAACAATAATAAGCTGGTAAAGGATATTGATTATGATATTTGCACTATTTTCTTATGACAACTGGAATAAAGGGGATCTTGACAGTTTTCCCATATGACCTGGCTGAGACATGCAGACAATTTCTTGCCTCGTGAGCAAATAAAATATTAAACTTGACAGAAATCAAAAATACATGTATTTTGTCAGGACAGAAATACAAAAGTAAAGCCATTGTTAGGTGATAGATGATTTAAAACAGTAAGAAGGACTAAAAAGATCTGTGTATAGATAGCCTCATTACTGAGGTGAATGAAACTGGAATAACAGGAAAAGTACAGAAGAATCTGTTGGTTGAAGAGTGGTAGTCTAGGTTTGGGGTTTTTTGACTTGGTTTGGTTTAGTTTTGTTCCCTCTCCAGCTCCTTGCCCTCCTTTGGATTAACCATTCTGGACGCCAGGATTCTGAAAGTTGTGAGAGAGGTTATGAAAATGTAACTAATATGATTAGGTCAAAAAACTCCTGGCTGGCTCTGCTTTTATTTCAATGCTACAGATAACTGGTCTGATAACATTTTTATAGGAATGAGAAGAAGGAAATTGCATGGGAATCAGATTTATTATGAAAATTTGAGCAAATCCTGTATTTGTTCAGCATAAAATGCTTTAAGACTAAGACCCTGAGGAATATCTATTTTTTTAGTTTCATATAGTGAAGCACATTTGAGTTGTACTTAACAAGCAGAATCATATTTGAATTGCTTTGGGAAAAAAATCAGGTTTGAACTCTTTATTACTTGTAATTTAATGTGTTCAGAAGTGAAACAGTTCAAGAAGATAATGTTCAACACAGAAAGCTGAGTTTTGCATTGTGTAAGATATGGAATTTATAGATTGTGGAAATGCCTAGGGCAAGTGTGCTTTTTAAGATCTGATATGGTACAACATAGTCCCAGCTTCTTTGCTGAATATCTGAATTTGGTCATAACAGTGTGTTTACTCTGTGGTTTTTGATTGTGTAAGCAGAAAGAATCTACAATATGTAAGCATGACCTTCAAGTATATTAAAAAATAATACTAAGCTTTACACCAATCTTCTATATTAAGTAAAAAGATTTAATTATCTGCTATCTGAATTACTAAGAATATATTAGGATATGTGAGAAGTGACTGAATTCATTGAATCAATATTCAGCTTTTTTATTAATTAAAGTACCACTATCAAAATAAGGGAGGAGAAATATTACACCTCTTTAAACTGTTACAGTTATAGTTTCTCCATTTAGTGAAGATATTTGACTTCTCACATTGTTTCTTTATGTATATTTGAATGCAAATAGTATGCAATCTGTAACAGCATAGCCAGGATAGCATTGATAATTTGATTATACATTGAAAATACTCCTAAATAATTATATTAGGTACAAAAATAAATTTAATGAAGAATCTTAATAGCTACCTGCAAGCCTAAAAGATCTAATACTATATTATCAGTTGACAAAATGTTATTATTTCTGACAAGAGGTTTTATCTCCTTTTTCTTTCCTCAGCCATTATTTTTTTTTTTAAATCATTTTTGTTTTTTGTAGATAATTTCTTGGCTTAGTAAACTTATGTTAAGAATGTCAGTCTCACACTACAACACACCAGATCATTTGGACTCCATATCTTGCATTAATCTCCCATCTTCTAAACCAAGCCAATAAAATCCTTTATGCCTAGGATTACTGAATAAATTAGAATCTTTCCAATCATAACTTTTGTTAAAGTAGATGTTTTTCAGAAGGAAGGATAAGAAAGATGGTCTTAAATTTATAAATTGCAGATCTTTTATTTTGCTTTCTGTATTTTTTCTGGAACTATAACAAAAATAATCAGTGATGTGTAAAGCTTAAAAATGAGATCCATCTATGTGATTTCTGAACATGGATTTATGCCACTCTTTAAAATTGTTTAAATAGCATAACCATTCTTTATCCAGGGATTACAGATGCAGAGTGAAGGATTTCTGAAATCAAATCAGAATGTATTAGTAATCACATCCTTTCTTGATAATGCCTTTCTTTGCTACTGAACAAGCCTTTCACAATATTTATCAGGCAAAAGGGAAGTTAGAGCACACCTGATACATTTGGCCAGATTACCCTAGCACGTTTCAGACACATGCTTTATAAACTAAAGACAATGGTAAGCAGATTGTACTGAAATGGTTTGGATGAATAGTGAGTGGATGATGAACAATATATTCAGGAGAACAGGAAACTTCTTACTGATTTTATCCTTGCACAATGAACTTGGGCTCTTTCTCTGACATTTGCTAAGATTACTTGTTGGGATTATCTTGGCCTATATTTTTCAGAAGCACAGGAGTTTAACTTACATGAAGCTTTAAACACAATCCATAGGAAATCCCAGAAAACCCAAACACATTATTTGTTTAAAGCCAAATAAATAAAAAGGAGTAAGTTAAGAATTTAGAACTTCTAAAGCCTAAAAGATTTTTTCTTCAAATCCCAAAACCTAGTAGGTGTTATTTTTGCCAGTGTTGATTGATAGAAAGTTTTAGATCAGTCCAACAGTGCAGAGTTTTAGGATCTGATGGATTTGCCTTGACTCAGGCTGATTTTATCTTGCTTTAACAAATGTCCAGAAGCCAAGAAATGATTGCCAAACATTTTGAAGCTGCAGCTCTGTGAGTTTCATCAGGTCAAGGTCTGACACTTTATATCATCATCATCATCATCATCATCATCATCATCATCATCATCATCATTACTCAAATTTCTGAAAATTTGCTAGTTTGATGAGCTGTATCTTCATTTAGATCATAAAATACAAAAAAAAAAAGTTGGTTATCTGAAGTATCTATCACAAACTTATGCAACCACATTTTAGATAACATCAACTGTCAGAACACTTGGATACGTGTATCAGCTGACTGTTTTTTAGGACTAAACAGAATCATTGTTAAGTTAAAAAGATGTCACAAGGAGTCATCAGGGATATTTACTGAGATGAACTTTTTAGTCATCTTACTTGGCTTACAATTACTACATTATTCGCTGCCAATGTCTCACAGCCTTCTTAAACAAAGCCTTTAATAAATAGTGTTCCTCTAGTAATGCATAAAATTTTATATATATATGCATACATTATTATTCCTCACTTTAAATTCCTTCCTGCTTAGATTTTACATATGCCTTAGAAGAACCACAAATTCATATATCACATACCACATATATCCTTTATTTCTCAAATATATAGACATAGAAGAAAAAGGGCATGTGTTGTATTTGGTAATAGAGAAAAACAGAAAACATGATCCTCTTTCCAAGCAGTCAGCATTACATAGAAAATTTAGAGAGGTAGTGCATCATTCCATTTTTAAATTGGAGGGGTAACTTTCTATCTTGAAACAAAAAAATTCAGCTTTCAAAATTTAATAGTGATTTGAAGTTTAGTAGTAACTCTCCCTTATGTGTTTGCTAGGGTTTACAGGGTAACAGCTTCTAGAAGAATCAAGAAAACCTATTAAATACAAGATTTTTTTCTTGTAATCAAACTGTGAACTAGATTTCCTGGAGTTCCTTGTTTTTATTGCCTCCATTCCAAACTTGACAACATACAATCCAAGCGTGGTTATCTCTGCTTCAAGTGGAGAACTCGACTAGACAAATCACTCCTGTGTTCCCTACCTGCTAAATTATTCATGATTCTATGGTTTTGTGATAGAAAAGCATTTACATCTGTTTTGTCTGAGAATTCATCACCAGCTGTGCTTGCCTCATGTCACGATACCAGCATACCAGCACATCAGAAGACAATTAGTTCAACCAGTTCCTCCAATATCTTCTACTATATCTTCTTTTTCAGCTCTGGAATTAACTTAGATGTGGTGGTATTTTATTGTTGGGTTTTGGTTTTTTGGGTTTTTTTGTTTGTTTGTTTGCTTGTTTTTAAATTTAATGAACATGATCTTAAAAATCACCTTAGAAAATAACTATGATCTGACTAGGGATTTGGCAGTGTGCTGAAACTGTATGCAAAGTTTCTCTTTTTTTTTTTTTTCTTCTTCCTCTCCTTTGGAAGTATTTCTTATTTCTGCAGTAATTACTTATCTATAAGCTATCTGTTTATCTATTGTATTTTTCACAGAATTCATTGCCTATAAACTCTGAATCTGGCTCTGGGGTTACAGAAGAAATTTAGAAGGGTTACATTGGTAGAGAAATTTCTGGATTTGTTCCTTCTTACCCTGAGAATTGTTTATAAGCAGTTTGGTCACCATCATGATTGTAATAAGGGTCTGCAGTATCAAAATGTAACAAAATTGCATTTTATTTTGCTAGTTAGCTGTTTCCACTCTTTTCTATCATTTTCCTGCCATATGCATTAATTTCTCCATGGTTCCATATTAAAAAATAGGACAATTTATTTAAGAAATACCAAAATGTAGCATACATGAATGATGATTATTCACTCAGCCATGAGTTTTAGGGATAGACCTGTTTGCCAGGGATGGAAGACAGAGCTTTCATTCTGAAAATAGAATCAAGCGACCCTTAAAATTCAAGACCTCTGAAGATGAAGTTGTCTAGCTTAATCAGAGAGATGATTGAGGGATGAATTCTACATAAATATATATGTAGGTGCACACTACTGTAATCGAAAGGAGAGGACAGCTGTTTAGCTTTGAAGACAAAATGATGACATAAAACCAGTTACTAAGACCAAACTTTTAGACATGTACTGGAATTTGAAATAAATATTCTAGTTGAGATATTTAAATATTATCAGAATAAGGCAACTTTCAATCCTTTGGTAACACAATTATTTCAAAGGTATACTTCACTCCAGAAAATTTTATAACCTCTGTGCAAGGTTTTAATAAATATAGGACTGCATTGGTTCATTTGGACTGTGACATATTTAAATCTCCAATTCCCCATTTTCCTCCTCCTCCTCATCCTGCTCATCATCATCATCATCTTTCAAGACTACTGGGGAAAACAAAATTTAATGCATTGACATTTTAATGTTCTTTGTACTTGCATCTATACATTAAACCAGTAACAAAATCAAATTTCATGCTTCAAAGCTTTAGCCAGTCATCAGCAAAGTGAAGGAGTACATTGTCTTGATGAGTAATTGGTTAGGTATATTATTTCAGCTGTTCCTCTAAAGAATCAGAGGCTATAGCTGCAACTATAGACTGGAAGAAAAGATAGATAAAAAGACATTTAAAAAATGTTTTAGCTGCTGTCATAACCAAGGTCATGCTGATCACCAGATTTTTATTTGAGTAGCAAATTTTCCATTATAAATCTGATGGGGAGTTTGGGAGATTTTTGTCAACTTTTAAATTTTTTTTACAGCAAAATGATTAGATGGAGGTCTTGAAATGACATACTGTGAAAATAATTTTTCAGCTTCTAAATTTTATGATCAAAATAAATCAATTCTTGACAGGAAGCGGCAAAAGGTAGCTCAGTTTTTGTCATAGGTTTGCCCTGGCAATGGTGCCAGTGCACCTATGAATATGTATTTGGTGGAATCTGCTGTGGGATGTGATTGAGAACAGAGCAGAGCAGGCTCAGACTTTAGAAACAAAAACCAAAATTTATTAAACTACAACTACAAATTAATAGAAATGAAAACTTTCTTGAGCATTTTCTTCTCTTCCCCAGTTTCTAAACCTTCCACACTTACAAACTTATTCCATTCACATTCCCCTCTGTTTCCACTGAAAAAAACTAATCTTCAATTCAGCAAGGGAGAGAGGAGTCTTTCTCCTGCACCATAGACTTCTCCACGGAAGTGCACAGGAAGGGAAATCCACCCTCCCATTGCCTCCCCTGTTACCCATAACAACCCAAAAGGAAGTCCATCAGGTAACGTTCTTCTCTCTGCCCATATCTGATGCTCTCACCAC
>VWYE01018937.1:0-28729 GCA_013398995.1 Alaudala cheleensis | reverse complement strand
CCCCCCCCACCCCCAGCCTGCGAGCTGGGGGTAGGGGGGAAGCAGAGCACTTCGCTCACCTGCGGCCAAGAACAGAAAAAAAGGGCCTCTTCCCGGAAATTCCTGCAGTTTTAACCCCTTGTATTCTCAGGAGGCGTGGTCTGACCTCTCTTTAACTACTTCCTTTGGGGCACTTCCCCCAAACCACCACAGTTTTTTTTTGAGTAATCTGTGTATATTTCAGATAATAAAATCCTTTCAATATTTAAAACCTGGAGAAGAAGAACACATATGGCCTCCCTTGATGTCATGACCTACTCAGGGAGAAATGAATACAGTCATTACCCCTCTGTACTCTAACAACAGGAAGTTACCAATTCTGACAGCACTCAGATCAAAAGGCTGACACTTCTTGTGGCTGACCTTGGATTGCTGCCATATCCCCACCCAGCCACTCAGTCACTTCCCCTCCTTATCAGAACAGGAAGAGAAAATAAGATTGAAAATTCTTTTTATCTGTTAATGTCTCTACAGTCTTTATGGGGACAGAGTTATACCACACTAGTAAATTACCTGGTTAAAATTAGATAAATAAAAGAAATCAACAAAGTTCAGATTAATTATGCATTTAAGATAAAAATAAACAATGTAGAAAATCTGTACTGTTTTAGCAAACATTGTAACTGTGAAGTTGAATAAAATAATTACTTTATAGTTCTAGTTAGATAAGAAGATGATGAACCTCAAGGAAGTCTAAGTCATTGACTTCACCTGACATCCTGCATTTTTAACACAGCTCCAGCATGGGTCACTTCCATGGGGTACAGTCCTTCAAGAGCACACTGCTCCAACATGAGTCTTCCATGTGCTGTAGGTCTTGTGAGAAAATATGCTGCTTCTTGGGCTTCTCTTCACATTCTTCTGTGTGGACTTTCCACAATCCACAGCATCCATTAGGACATATTTTTTCTGTAGTATGATCTCTATGGCCTGTAGTGTTGATCTCTTCTCCAACATGGTCTTCCATGGGCTGCAGGAGGATAGTCTGATTCTCCATGGTCTTCACAGGCTGCAGAGGAATCCCTACTCCAGTGCTGGTAGCACATCTTCCTTCTTCCTCCCCCAATCTTAGTGTCTGTAAGTTGTTTCTCTCACATTTTTTTTCTCATTTCCTATTTCTCACAGCTGCAACACAGTATATACATAGTCCTTTCCAAGATATATTATGAGAGAAGTGGAATAATCTTTGTTGATGCATTAAGCTATGTCCTGCAGCGGATCCATTTTGGAGCTGCCTGTAAGTTTCTCTGTCTCATGTTGTGAAAGTTCCTACTCTCACAGAAACCACCCCTGCAACTCTCCTCCCCAATATCTTGCCACAACAGGAGGAAATGTTTATAATTAGGACTCTTGCTTTATCATGACAAAATATTTTAAAACATTATCAAAATCTATCTCTATAAACCCATAGTTGATTATGATTTCAAGCAATTAGGTCTACAATTTTGGGGTAGGCAAAGATATTAGAAGCTGTACTCAGAAATCAGCTCCTATAACTCCGCAATGGTTTAAAGCATGCCTTTTTAAAATATTTTTTCATAGGAAAGCCATTACTTTTCTGGCATAAATCAGAGTGTGAGAATCTCATCCACTTTAAGTTCTGAGGTCAAGATCAATGTATTTATTTGCAGTCTGTAAAGATATGCTAGAGATTTCCTGTCTCTGCATTTGCCCTGTATTTTTGTGAAGCTTATCTCTAGCATGTCATCCCTTGTAGTAAAAGGACTTGCAGTCTTACTATAACGACTCGCAGTTCTACCTAAAAGATACTGCAGCTGATGAAAATCTTCTTGTCAGGTCAAGAAAGCCTAGGGAATTTGTTTTCAGAGGCCAGTAAAATACGTAGTATGATGCAGAACTTACAACTCTGAGGGCAGCAGGAGACTAATAAGCTCATTCTGTCTTGAAGGCATGATAGGGTAAAACAGGTTCTTTATGATTCTTTCCACAAGGAGAAACAAGGTATAAAGCTATATGAATTTTTGCTGATAAAGAGAGTTTTTATAAAGGTATAGTGGTTAACAATATGAAGAGGAAATAGGAAATTCTGTCATGGATGGCAGTGTTTTGTAATGCAGATATCATAAACTGATGTTATGGACAGAAATTCTGAAATTCATGTGACATGCATAGATAATAGGTTTATGTTTCTGTACTTTCCTATGTGTGTTAGTGCTTTCAGTTAAAATGTTGCACACTTAGAAAAAGAACTGTGGTGCTCAAGTACTAGCAGAAATTAAGTGTATTTGTTAATTAATATTGTTCTAATTTCTGGACTTTTTCTATGCCATGCTTTTAGTGTAGTTACTTTAGTGATAAATACTTATAAATGTAATCCACATAAACCTTGAAGAGCTGAAAAGGTTTCATTTGAGAACACACTTTTATTTTTGTTCTCTCTTTTTTTTTTTTTTATTGTTTTGTTTCTAAATTGCATGACTTTGTCTTTAGGAAATTATTCAATGGAGAATGTTTTGACATCTTTAACTAAAGAGAGAAATTAAGCTCTCAAGTGCATAAATATTCTGTCACTGGGAAAGCAAAAATTACACTTAAGGGGTATCAGTTTCGGGGATGGAAATTTTATGTAAGATATGTGTTCATAAATTTGCTTTAGTAATTTAATAATTAGTTATTTTTCTAATTATTTGATAATGTTTCCATATGTGCAATAAAAGATAATAGAAACATGAACTGTCTCCACATAAATATATCTGCAAATCACAAATGCAGGTAAAGTATGCGGAATAAATGAAATTTCAGAATTAGAAAAGATAATGTAACTGTAAATGTGAATGAGTTGTTAAAACAGACTGTATAATGTAGAGTCATACTCTATGTGGATGAATGAAGGGCCATAGAAAATAGATTTAATTTTTTTAAAGGGAAGTTGTCATCATCTTATGTAGCCACCCGTTCTGTCCAAAGAAATAGCAAAGGATTGCTGAACTCCACATTATTTATGGAAGCTAAAAAAAATTAATTTCATTTTATAAATAATTTGCCTTTTAATCTAATTTACATTACTAAGGATAACTTGTGTGCATAAACATTGGGAATGTTTACTGGTGTGTTGTTTCTGTGGTGTCTAAGGACTTCACATTATGTGTTGTGTTTTTAAAAAGAAATTTTCAAACAAGATATCCATGTCCCATGTGGCATCTAGCATATCTGAAGTCTTCTACCCTATATTCCTTTGAACAAGGACTTTTGTGCCAGAATCTTGTAATTTCTTTCTATCAACTTATCTAATGAGAGATATTACTTCTCCTCATAAGCTTTCCTTTAATGTCTAGCTTTTGCCTTTGTGGAGCAGTGTCTCAAGTGTGAATCGAATACATTGGAATTAATTGTGGCCAGAAGCACATATGTAAATGTCAATGTTGAAGCCTAACCTTTTTTTCTAATGCTGTTGACTGTATATTGGCATCTGGCTTTCTCTGTCCATTTTCTGAGAAAATGAAAATGTTTCAGGCCTGCTAGAAGGGAATTTCAGCATACATCATAGAAGAGAGAGACAGTAATGCACAGTGCTCCATTAGTGGCTAACAGAAGTAGCAGATAGCCCAAAGGGCCATGCTTATCTGTTGCTTTCATTCAGGAACCAAAGTGATGTTTCCTTCTGTTCCCAATAGATAACAAGCGTAAAATACAGGCAAAAATAACATTGTGCCAACTGCATCCATATTAAAAAAGAGAAAAACCAACTGCTGGTCTGATTGGCAAGAAGATGTTAAAAATGTTCATATGTTTACTGACATTGAAATGTTCAGAGGTGGAACTAAAGGAAAGGGAAACTGAGTTCTGGGAAAAAAAGAGAAGAGAAGCCAAGAACAGACATAGGAAAAGATTAAGTACATTGAAAGAAATAAATTTTAATTTAAAATTTAACAAGAAAAAGATATTATTAGAGAAAGTAGCTTTTGCTTCACTGGAATAGAAAATGTGTACCCAGTTGGTTTCCCTACAGCAGCTAAAGTGTGGGAGAAAAATCTCATGATGCTGCTGCATAAGTTTGTTTCCCAATTTGAAGTTAGGAGTAACAAAAGAGGAGAGATTTTTTAACCTCTGTTGATGATTTAGCAATTAGTTAATTATCATAGGTCTCCTGTGCTCCTCTGCCTTGGACAATTCCAGATAAGAGTTTTTTGGAAATTCACCATTAGAATCATTTATTTCAAGAAATTGTAAATTGGTTTCAAGATGCAACTTGTGATGACATATACAGCAAAGTGAATTTATTATTGAAGCACTTTGGAGAGATTTAATTCTCACACGTTCAGTCTAAAAATAGCAAGAAGACATGGTTATATTTCCCTGTACTTTTGGAAAAATTGTTGGGTTTCTGGCAAAGTCTTCAAACACTTTTGGAGTTCCACCTGTGAATAAATGTTTTGAAATGAAGAAATATTAGAGGAGTTGGGAAAAAAAAGCCCAGTTCACTTCTGTACTGATAGTTATTTGTGGTTTGGAAGCATTTTAGATTAAATTTGTTTGAACAGAGGATTTATGTATAAACAACTTCCAGTAAAGCTTGTACTGAAAGAGCAACTACAAAAGGGCTTCTGAGAGAATGAGCTTACTAATTGTGCAAGTCTGGAGCTGCAAAGTGTTTCGGGAATAATGTAGGCTATTTATTTCTTGGACTTATGCATATGTCTAAGATTAGGAATTTGTTTCTTTATATTAGAATTAGAACACAGTTAAATGTTTCTGCTGTTAGAAAATTGCATATTAATTTTATAGGATTTTTTTTAATTGTTTTGGACTAATGAATTACTTAAACAATTAAAAGATAAGGAAAGTGTTACTGAATCTGATTTTTTTTTTAAATTTAGAGCGTATTTATATTTCTGATTAAATAAAGATGTGCAATTTGCCTTCAATAAAATAACATTAATTCATAAAATAATGTCATTATGCGAAAAAGTCTAGTACTTCTAAATGTTTATACTATAAATGAAAGGCCATAAATTTGTCATATGTGCAGCATCTCTCCAACTAATATTTATATACAGCACTGAATTACTAACGATATACTATTAATCCATCTTCTTGTAGAGTCTCTTCATAACTTATAATTTCTTTATAAGCTGTATATCATTTACAGCAAGAAATGTTGATGGATAAAGATCTGAAATTTTATAAGCCACCTGTGATTTTCTGAACATTGCTGTTCTCTCCATATTGCTACCATTCTATGCAAGCTCACGATTAAGTTTTTAAAGTCAGTGACTTTCTGAAAAATTATGCCTGCTGTAGAAATCCATTAATTGTGTTTTAATACAGCTGAGAGTTGTAATATGTTTGGTTTTCTTTTGGTTGGAATAGCATACATATCATATAGTCACAGGACGACAAAATTATTGAATATTAGCATGTTTTAGGCGTAATGAATGTCAGTTTTTTCCCACTTTTCTTCATGCATATCTGTGTCTCTTCAGATACCTCTCTGTTGCCATGCTGCTACTGCTTGTCCTTTTTCTGACTGCAAATGACTTTCATGAAGATTGATATTTTAATTTTTTTCCCAGGAACTTAAGTTAAACTGATTGGGCTATGATTTTCAGAACCTTCTTTTCCTCTTCTTGTAGATTGATTTATATTATATTACATTACATTATATTAGTTTCTCTTTTAGTCAGTTAGGATGTCTTAGCCTAATTTCCTTCCAAAGGTGATAGAGAGCAGTTTAAAAGTGAGAGAATGTTTCTTTAGCATTTTGTTATATGAACAATTTTGTCATAAATTTGAACAATATAGTCCATAATAAGGTGAAGAAACTTGGAAAAAGGAAATGGTACCTCAAGATCAAAATAAAAATGAAACTTTGCTAATTAGATACTTAGATTAAAGTAGTTTACTCTGCAGCACTTCTATTTGCTACTGCTAAATTTTCTGACTTTAATTTCTTCGGCATCAAGATTTAGACATGCATACATTATGTGAATAAATATATAATAATAAATGTACACTAAATAAATTATTATTTAGAGCACTTATTTATATGTATATTGTATTATGCAATTAAGGAGAAATTCAAGGAGTGGAACAGTTTATGCTTCCATCCTTTGTGTAACTGTTTTGATGACCCCCTAATGAGACAGGCTAAGATAACGTAATAAATGTCTTACTGCACTAGGAAGATAGGGAAGAAAAATAGTAACTGATGCTGTATTTCATTCCAGGTGGGAGTAAAAAGCAACTGTTCTCCTCACCCTTTACAACCCAGTTAAGATTTGACTGACAGAATGTTGGCACCAGCTGTGGCAGAACTGATCAGCCTCAACTCCAAGTAAGTGATGTCTTACACTTTTGGAGATTCATTTCAGACTAAATTTACAAAGCCTGCTGATTTCTAGAAACAAAAACAAATTAAAAATACACTTTCTATGGCACTGTAGAAGACTTTGATTTCCCTTGTTGTAGAATTCTTAAATTTTTCTTTAAATCAGTATATAACTTCATCTGTTCATAATATTATTTTACAAATTTGATGCCATGTCATTCTGATTTATCTTCTTTTCTAGATAATTAAAAGCACTATCTGAAAGTAATGATAAATTATTATAAAACATAAATATAAACATTAACATCGGAGAAATATTCAGTGGTCAAGAAAATGTAGATAAAAAGCAGTCTGTTGATGTAGAACACAAACTGGTGAAAAAAGGAACCCTAGGTAAGATTATTTGGGTGTTAATTAACCTTAGTTCCTACTGCATTTCTCATGGGAGACAGTTGTAGGTGAAGGACAGAGTAGGAAGCCTTGGTGGTCCAAAAGTTATCTCTGAGGGAGGTCTGCATGTTGTCCTTCACAAGGTAAGAGCTAAGGTGACAGCAGAGCTGCAGCCATGCGCACAGGAATTATGCACACATTAAAGGGCACCTCTCATCCTTCTAGTCTTAGATCCTTAATACTCACGGGCACCAGTATCTCAGTTCTACTTTGAGTTTTGTTTTCTTTCCTGGTAGATGTTGAAAAATTCCAGTTTTCTTATAGCTAGCAGGATATTGTGGAGAAGATAAAAGCAGGATGGTTTTTAGTTTGTTGGATCTGTTTTTTACTCAAAATGTAATTTCTCAGTCAAAATCTGCTTTTCTCTTTGAACAACTTCTAAGAAACCTAGATGATACTAGCCTGGGAAAAGAAGACAAGGCTGGAAAAGGGAAAGGGAAGAAGAAAGAAGTGGTTAATATGTTAATATGCTAATTTATCAGAAAGAAAGAAAAGATGCTACTGTAAAATTGTTGAGTGTCTGAAAACATGTTGGTGTCACTGCAAAACAAACAATTAGCTCACTTTATTAAAATATATTTTAATACATTTTAATTTGTCTTGGATCATCAACTGATTTACTAATTATTAGAAATACTGACAAACTTGAATGTATGTTTATATTCTCAGTCCACTGCTAGACAAACCAAGGTAGGTTGTAATTCATATACAGTATTTGCTACATAGAATAAAAGAAATGGGACTCCTCACAGGTTTTCAAATTGTTTTAATAAAGTGTGGTAATATTTGTTAGTAACTATTGAAAACATGAATCCTAGAAAGACCTTACACTAAAAAACCCTGAGACTTTGAGAACGGGAGTTCTTTGTCATTATCTAATTAATGACAAGATGAAACAACTAATAAACAACATCCCAAAAGATTTAGACACATATTTGCCAAAAGTCACTCTTGAATAAAATACATAATTACAGAGGAGAAAGATCTCCAGCTAGAGTATAATTACCTTACTGACCATTGCCTAGATATCCTGGAGACTGGTAGGTATCTATATGTATGTATACATCTATGAAATATACATAATTTTTCTAGTTGCCAACTTATTCATTTTTGTCAACATTTTTCAGTTCTTGTGAATGGAGCAGATTGGTTTTCTGGGGTTTTTTTTATGTGTTTTAAAGTGAAATATTAGAAACAAATAATTTTCTTCTGTGTACTGGCAAAAATCAGTTAGTAGTGGTATAAAGAATAAGAATATTTTTAAAAGTTATTTACCTGATGTTTCAATATTCCAAGGTTAGACAAAGAAATCAAAAGTTTATCCAGTTCTCAAACAGCAAAAAGGTTTTACTTCTTAGACACATGTATATAAGCAGAAGCAATATGGGAGTATATTGGATGTTATCTATTTCTTCAATTACATTCAATCCATGCAAAGTAGCAACACTACTTCTGTATCAATACATTAAATTTTATTGAATATTTAATTCATTCTATTTACTACATGATCCTAACATTCGGTGTCCCACAAACTCAAAATATTTCTCGGGAGTGAGAAAAATTTTTGGAATTATCAGAGTTAATAAGCAAAGTGATGAATAAAAGCAAACCTCAACATGCTGATGAGGAATTTGAATTGTATACACATCCTTTGGAGGTCTTTGTTATTTATAGCAGCTTTTTTTTATTTCTTATTTTAAATTTAAATTATTAATTTAGAAACATCACAATGATCACATACAACAGATAAGTAGCATCTTATATTTTAACTATTGCAGTATGAACTGTAAAACTGTAAAACAGAGGTGGCTCTAGATCATAGATTCATTATTTAACAAGTTTGGGAAAATCCAGGCCTGTGCAAATCATACCTATCCAACATGATAGCCTTGATGAGAAGACAGTATATGGGCAAAGATGCCTGCCCTTGATCACCTCAACTTCATGAAGTCCTTTGATGCAGCTTTCATAGTGCATTTTTTATGAAGTAGGTGATATATGAACCATATAAGCCACCTCCAGTGTGACAGTGGTGGTCTTACTGATGTGATCCATAACACAAAGCCTACTAGTGACCAGAAAGCTGTACTTTCTGGCTAGGATAAAGACCAAGACTAATAACATTTAATGTTTTTCATTAATAGCCTGAACAATGGTGCAGATTTCACTCTCATCATGCTTGCAGAAGATCTAAAATGTTCATTAAAAGATCAATATAGTAGAAGTTAGGGCTTCTGCAGACACAAATTATCTGAACCCCATGAAATGGATGTGAAATGCGGCATCTTGGAAGCAAGAGGCTGATGCTGACCAAGTGGGGAGCTGATCTGCAGTGATGGCTCTGGAACCTGTGGGGCCACTGGGCTGTCCCCAAAGCAGCAGTAGACCCAGGAAAAGCAGTCCCATACCCTGGACTGTATTAGCAAGGGTGAAGCCAGCAGATATGGGAAAGTGATTTTGCACTGCTGTTCATACTGTGAGACCACATCTGGCAGGCTTTGGGTATCAGGGTACTGTACAGGCATTGATATGTAATGGAGTTAGACCTGACCTCTGTGGTCTGGAGATAGAGACTAATTGCAAGAAAGCCTGTTGATGTTGAGATAGCTCTCTACCATAACATAGGCACCTCTTTTCATTTTGGATGTCATGATAACCTTCTGGAGGCAAATTATGAAGAGCAAGAGAAAATATCAGAAATTTAGGCTTGAATGGGGACATTATGCCTATTTTAGCAGACCACAGCTAAGAGCATCCCAGATGCATTTTTACATTGGTAAATATATTCAGTATGTACTATTCAAATTGTTCCCAAATAATAACTGGCATGTGGTGAAAAAAAATTCAGAATGAAGAAAGTGGAATGACTAATTTGTTTAAGATATTTCTATACCCCGTAACAAAAAAAAAAAAAAAAACCAAAAAAAAGATGAGCAATTAGTGTGTTAAGTTACATATTTCACAAGTACTTCTAGTGAGCAAAGTACAAGAGCTAAAGCAAAAGACTACTTTGATTAAAAATATACTTTGTGTACATTAATCAATTTAACTTAACATTTACAAAATGAGCGACAGAAGATACAACCCAGAAAAATAAAAGATAGAGCTTAAAACTATTGCTGATCATGTTACAGTAGTTTAAAATACCCTGACACCAGAATACGCTTTCTAGGTCATCTTTGTCCCAATGATAAAGATAAAATTATAAAAGTCAAGGAAAAGAAATACTGTTGAATTCATTCTACATTTGGGAACAAGGTCATGGCAAAGTGAGCATTTGACATTAGGAGTCTGCTATTGGGCCAGAAATGGAACCTGTTTATCTTGACCCTTGTTCCAGGGTTTCAGATTTCATCTCTACAAAAGGTTAACACTTTGCCTCTGGATAACATCAGGATCAGATTTTCACAAGCTTTTAGTACTCTAGCTGGATGAGGTCTTCTATTCTTTCCACAGAGAGCACTTATTATCAACTGATAGTCCCTGATTTAAATACATGCTGAAGGTCAAGGCTGACATTTTAGCAGCTTTCCTGTGTGATGACAAGATTTGACAAGGTCTAATTGGTTGTGATTCGTCTCCTAATCTTGTAATCTCTTATTATTGTTCCATTTATATGTGTGAAGATAACAGAATTTAGAGACATATTGAACTGACAGTTCCCTTAGACATGGGAAAAGGGAAACTGTGTACGTACTGATGACATTTCTCTGGATTGATTGGAGTCATAAAAAAGGGCAAGCAAAAAAGCTTTTTTTTCTGTCTCCCCCCTTTTTAGTGCTTTGAATAGGCAAGTAGTGAGTAGGGGCAACAGTTCTTGTTACCAGTTTTGGAGCTGTTGTTTACATGGTATAGTCTGCAAGGTAAGAAGTCCTGTTTACTGGTTGTTCGTCAATAACAAGTTTATAAGTTATATATAGATAAATGAAGAAACTGATTCCCTTTCAACATCCTGAAAATTCTGTCTGCAGTTCTTAAATTAAGGTCTGTTAATATATTAAAATTAAGTCTTGACAGCACTTTACATAAGTTTAAAAGTATCTTCTGAATGGTAGAATGTTTATGCAAATAACATATTCTTAGAAGTCTTTGAAACAAGAATAAAGATAGAATTTTAAGTACTTTTGCATATTTATAAGTGCAGAATTTGCTGATGGTTAATATACCATATGTGCAATACAAACTACTCAATAAATGAAGCAATCCAAGAGCAGACCAAACAGAGATGGCATGTGAATATAATAGTATGAGTATCATTGCATGTAGAACCCTGATGTCTTCTATTTTCATAATTCCTGTGGAGTGAAACTACTCTTCTTTTTATGCAAATGTAAAATTCAGTTGAGGAAAAAACAATTAATTTCCCCAGTGTAATATAGGAAATACATGGAAGTCCAGGGAGATACTTTTCCTACGTAAGGATCTTGGAAATGAAACTTCCCTTTGTGCAGGGCTGTCAGTAATATAGAAAAGAAGTAGTCTATTTTCCCATACAAATATTTGTATTTAAAAAGAGCAAAAAATTTGAAAACCATTCATACTGGTATATTTTTGTCATATTGTAAAGACTGGTGTTATGAGAAAGCTGTCATACATCTGTATTCCATATAATACACACATGTTATCAGATGAATTTTTATATATCTTTCAAGTCAGGTGATGTACTTGACTGAGTTCTGGGATGTGCTTGTTTATGTGTGATATGAGTTTGGGCAGATGCTATATGTTCATGTGAATTTGATCTGAGTAGAGCTTCGTGCAGACATTCAAGCTGACTATTTTAATGCAAAGTTATTTGCCTTGAGTTGAACATTAAAGATGCAGCTAAAACTGTTCAGTCATATCCTAGATTAAGCTTAGATAAAATATCGTGTTACATCCATTATTTTTTTTAAAGTATACATCTTTTACTCAAGATAAACTATTGTTTCTGTCACTAGAAATCAAAGTAATTATTCACAAGGCCATAGTAAGCTTCAGTTTCTAGCAAAGCTTGCCACATGTTGCAATGTGATTTGCCCCTGGAAACATCCATAAAAACTTAGAAGTTTATATCTGCATGTAAGATACCCCAATATCACATGGCTCCTTACATGTAACTATGTTTTTTTTGCCTGTAGGCTAAGGTGACAAAATCTTATTAAGAGTGAAAAAGCAACACTTTTATATGCAAAAAAATAATTTATTATTAGTAAAATTGATATATTGAAAGTCTAAATAAAATACTATTTCTGGTCCAGAAATATGCAGCATGAAAGAAAGTAAGTTTGTTGATGATTCCAAACTGAGAGGTGCTGTTGACTCTTGAGCCATAAGAACCCTTGCAGAGGGAGCTGGATAGGATGGCACAGTTCTGGACACCACAATTTAAAAGGATTTTTTGAATACATCCAGAGGTCAACAAAGCTCATGAAAAAGCTGGAAAACCTATCCTGTGAAGAATGGCTAAGGACTTTGGGCTTGTCCAGTTTCAAGGAAATGAAGCTGAAGGTGACCTCATTTCTCTCTGCACCTTCCTGAGAAGTGGAGATGAAGGTGCTGACTCTTTTCTCTGGGATCCAGTGATAAGTGGGGATGATTCCAAACTGTGGCAGGGGAATTTCAGATTGGATATTAGGAAGCAATTTTTTACCTAGAGGGTGGTCAAAGCCTGGAAAGTTTTTCTAGAGTGGTGGTTGATGTTGTGTCAGTATTTAAGACATCTTTGGACAATGTCCTTAGCAACAGGCTTCAACTTTGGATCAGCCTTGAAGTGGCTGAGCAGTTGGGGTGCATGTTTGTGGGTCCCTTCCAACTAAAGTATTCTATTCTATTCTAAAGAATAAACAAAATATATATTATTAGAGGACACATCTCCATAATCATCATAGAATAGATGATGATTAGAATCACAAAACACCAGATTAGAAGATGACCTCAAAGATCATCTGGTCCAAACTTTCTTGTCAAAAGCATGGTCTAGACAAGATCAAGTAACAGCCTGTCCATATGAACTTTAAGTGTCCAACACTGTGGAATCTACCATTTCCCTGGACAGATTATTCAGAAGTCTGATTGTTTTGAAAAAGTTTCCTCTTGCATATAATCAGATTGTTCCTGGAAGTAACTTTTACCCATTACCCCTCATCACTTGTACTCATGCCTCTCATCTTTTCCAAATTATTCAGTTTAAAAAGGGAGTCTTCAGCTTCTTTGTAGTCACTCTAAATTTTCCTGGGTGGATGACATCAGGGCCCATCAATTTGTAGAGGTGAAGTTGCTGTAAAATTTATTCACCAACTCTTCCTTCAGTGAGGGTGAATGTATGTTTTTTTCAACCTGGACTTCTGCTCCCAGGGTCTAGCAGTGGTGAAGACAGAGGTGAGTGAAGCGTTGAGAACCTCTTCCTTTTCAGCATTTATGGTGACTGACTTACCTCTCCTGTTTAAGAGAAAGATGATATTTTCCTTCTGTTTCAGCTTGTCATTGAACAGTTTGTTGTAGGTTTTGACATCTCTGGTCAATAGTAGTTTTAGCCAAGCTTTTTCCTTTCTAACTGCATCTCTGTACACCTTGGAAATTCTCTTACGTTCCCCAGTGGGTCTTCACCTGTTTTGACATTTTTGGAATGCTTTTCTTTTGGTTCTAACAGACTCAAAAGCTTGTAGTTAAGCCAAGAGGATCTCTCACTCTTCCTACTTCCCTTATCTTTGAAGAGGATTAACTGGTTTTTGCTTCCGGAAGCGCATTCTTGAAAAACTCTCATCATTCACCAGCTCCTTTTTCCTCCAGAGAAGCTTCCACAGAATACCTCCCAGCTGTGTTCCGAGCGTGTTAAAGTTTGCTCTTCTAAAATCTTTGTCTTAGTACCAATCTTGTGTGCACCACTTTATCCCAAGCTCCACAATGTTGTGATCACTGCAGCTAAGGCTGTGACTAACCAAGATAATTGCATAGCAGGTTTTCTTGGTTTGTGAGTGACAAGTCCAGCTGTGCCCCGTTCCTTTTTAATACATCTAACCTTTGTATGAGGAAACACTTCTCTACCCATTCCAGGAACTTGCTGGATTTCATGTGAGCTGCTGTAGTCTTCTTCCCACAAAATGTCTGGGTTCTTAAAGTGTCCCATAAAAATAAAGCTCTATGATCCAAAGCTTGATTGGTTCTTTATAACCATAGAGTTTCCAGTACTATCTGAACCACTTTTCTTGTCATTTACTCCCTTTATTACACTCTATTTAAAATTAGGGTTATACACAAAAAAACCCAAAAAACAAACAAAAAAACCCCAAAACCCCAAACAAAACAACCGCCTCCCACATACACATATAAAAAAGAGAAAAATCCCAAAGCAATCAACCAACCAAAAACCATCAAAAAACTCAACAAACCAAAACCTCCAACTAAAATAAATCAGAGACAGGCAGGTAAGGAATAAAGATTATATCTAAACAAGTTTAAACACAACTTCCAGCAGCTGAAGTGAGACTGATGAACTTAAATTTATCAAAGTTTGCAAAATGAACATAAGACCTGTGGTCTGCTATTGGCAGTAATAAAGTTTTTATTTACTGCAGTGAGCATTGTTCAGTCTGTAAGTACTTCTGGTACTAAAAACTGATCATCATTATGAGGAAGAAATCATCTTCTCAATGCTGCTAGTGTTCTCTGTCTGATTTGTGGAAACTGCAGAACGGGATTTAGGAAAAATCTATCATAAAATTTTAGCTATTCATTAAATAAGCATTGTCTCTAACCTTAATTGCTTACATATAAGACTTAAAAGTGCTAGAATTCATACAAATAGAAAATTTCACTCATTTAAAGCATTTTTAAATGTTTTACTTTGCCAAAATATTCACATTTATTATGAAAGGAAATTACACCTTCTCTTATCTCTGAAAATCTCTGGGTTTTATTAGGTTTTATATTTTGCATACTCTCTTTTGTAACTTTTTTGTAATGTGCTTTACTCAAATTCAGAAATAAATGTTTAAACATAAAGAGTTAGTTTATCTGCTCTCAGTTAGGAGCCGTCACAAAAATTGTGTTGTTTTCACCTAAATATGTTGGAATAAAATACATTCTAATTGTAGCAAAATGGTTTGGATTCTCTAGAACAGAAAATAGGAGGAAACATTCTTGTCTCTATATCTCATCTTCCTACATCTCCTTTTGACTTGAACCCTAAAATAAAGAGATAAAAAAAAATCTAAGTTACTTCCTCTGAAAGCTATTAGGTTTCTTATTTCTTTCTCATATTGATTTTTATTTTCATATGTGAATATATTATCCGTAGCAGTATAGCTGCTGACTGAATTATTTCTAAAGAAAAGTTTGATTCCTTCACTCAGGATTATTTGCAGTAACTCACAAATAATTCAGAAATTCTGAATTAACTGTTAAAATTGCAGATCAAACACACAAGTAGACATTTTAAAAAAACAAACTCCTCTAGATTTTATCTGTGGTCAGTCCAAACCTTGCAAACCATTGTAGTTTGACAGTGTGTGTCTTTTTTTTTTTTAAAGCAGATTAAATCCAGCTTACTGTTCTCTGGATTTCAATTCAAATATTGTCAGTCAGATTTTCAAGCAGCCTACATATCACTGCTTATTACAGCAGCTTAAAAAATCATATTCAAAACTTTACTGCTTCAAAGCATATTTGCAGTAAATATAACACCTGATCCCTCCATCTCAACACGTTTAGTGAGGTTGTGAAAAATTCAGCAATGTTCCAAGACAGCAGCTAATGCATCTGGCTTTTTTTCATCTTGTCTTTGGAGTCCCTTCTGAAATCTGTGTGAAACTTGTTCCAGACCTGGTGTATTTCAGGTTTCCCCATGAAACTCAGTCCTTGTAGGGCAGATCACTTCTTTCAGTTGACCATCACTGAAAAAGCACATGCAAGCTGAATTTTTAGTTTGCAGTGGACCACAATACAGGCCTTAGACTTATTTACAGTTATTAACTTAGCCAAATGCGAGTGCTCACATTCAGCAAAGAGAAGACTGAGGTGTGATGATTACATGACAGGTTCATAGATTACGTCTCCATTCACACATTCAACTCATCAGACTGAAATTACAGTTTTGTTTCTCTTCACTCCAGCTACTCTCCTCTGCTCCTCAGGGCTGTGAAGGACACATGGCCTGGAGCCACCATGCATGTGAATTCCGCTTAGACTCTATGTACTTTTACAACTGTAAAAAAGTACAGGTAGCGTATGTCTGTCTCTTGTCTGACCAGAAAGGTTGTACACTGTTAGCTGGAAAAATAGCAGATATTCACAAAAAATATTGATAAAATAATTAAGGAGATTTTCTTATTTTATGTAACTGTTACTTTAAATGCAATTTCATTTTTTAGTAGAGAAAACCTGGAAAAGATTATGCTTCCATTAAATATGGTTGAAGACAGAAGAGATGTTGTCCTAGTTAGATTTAACTAATGAGCAGGAAATTCTTCAACTTGTATTTTCTTTGAAGTGTTTATGGAGTCCTTGTAGAGACCAGGAGAATCAGTGGGGACAGATCACTGGCATTCTTCCCATCCTAATGGACAGCTGGATCATGATGGACAGATTTCCAGCAGTAGTATGACATTTCTGGAAGATTTGTGTATGACAGATGGGATACCACCTGCTGACAAATTGAAGGGGCTATATTAACATTACTGAAATAGGAAAATCTAAAACATGAGTAAATTAAGGGTGTCACATCTTTTGCTCCTAATATGTCAGGAAATATCAAGATTTAGGAAGAGGTGAAACACAGAGGACAACGGACTCACTTGAAGCTTATTCCAAGGTTTTGAATATGTAGAATGTAAAGAATATTGGAGGTAGGTATAGATTATTAAACAAAGGTCTTTAAGGACAGGTCATAGCTGTCACTATTAATCCAAATATGGATATACCTAGCTCTGTTACCTTCATGGAAAAGTAGCTTCTTCACTGCACTTGCAGTATTGTAACTATATTACTACCTTTTTCAACTGTCATGTAGGAGAATTTTTGTGCCTTCTAGTTTCAGTTGTCATGTGAATGCAACCAGTGTAGAGTTTTAAGAAACAAATTAAATCAATCTTAACCAAATTTTAGCCATTTAGTTTCTGAATGTCCGTATAGGAATTAAGTGCACTTTGTTTTTTTTAGTATTTTAAATTATTTTTAAACGTGTTTATACAAAAAGGCTCAATAAGAATGATTGTAGAAGGCCAGCTTACACATATGCTTTGATTTTGTAAAGCATAGTTCTAACTAATAAGAATTTCTACCTTTTATGTATGACTACTATTTTGTTTAAAGAAAGGTAAAAAACCCCTCAAACTTTCATTTAAATGAGTAAAAAAAATAGGTAAGGAATTGGCAGCAGCATGTATTCTCTTAAACTGAAAGCAGTGTAAATTTGAGCCTATATGAAAGAAAACAAAAAATTTTAAAACTGTGATGTAAAATTAATTAGGAAGAGGCAAATACAATGATAGGCCTTCTGGCAAAGAAGTGGTTTACAATTTAAATTTTCTTTCTTCTAGAAAACAAGTGTTCTAAAATAATTTGAATATCCTAGAACTACATGGCAAACTACCTATTATTCTCCATTTTTTTATTCAATAGGGGAAATTTGCTCACTACTGAGTAATGCTGTTCCACATTTTGCCCATATTACTCATGATGAATGCATCCCTCCTGTGAGAGGATGTTCCACTGGAGACAGTGTGATTTGTTGCAGAACAAAGAACTTGTCAGCTCAGAAAGAATGTGCAAATTCTTTTTTTTAATATTTTGAAAACTATTATATTGTTTTGAGGCTCCATGCCCATGGAAGATGGGACAAGTAGCTGACCCATTAAAGAGTAAAAAGGAGTACTTTAAGAATGAAGTCCTGCCTATTGCATGGTTTTAAGGGTTGTAGCTGTAAAAAGTCTCTTGTTTCATATTATTCAAAGTTATGGCAATGAAAAAAATTTCCTTTTCTTTACTCAACCCTTCTTTCTTCATAAATTCATACTAAAAATAGAAATCTGTTTCAGAAGACATTAAAGCTAATCTCAAGCTTGTAGTATCACTTGTAGTGCAAAGTTCATAAGTGCTCTGTTTTATATTTTTATTTTTCGGTTGCTCTAAATAATTAAGATGTGTGAAAATTATAGTCACGTAAGCAATAGTTCACAAACTACTGACTGATTCATTGATTAATGGTGCTTTGAAATATGACTATGATTTCTGCTGACACTTATAAGTAAGATGATTTACCGACAACACTTTCCCAATTAACATTATAATGTATAACTTTATTTAAAAGTCCTGTTATTATGTAAAACATATTAAATTGGCAATAGAATTCCTATCACTAAAGCCCAGATATTTATGTTATAGAAATTCAGTTATTTAAATATTTATAAAATGAGAGTTGAGAGAAGCATTTTGAAAAGCAGTTAATAATGTACAGACATCAAGGGAGCCGTCATTATAACAGCAAAATGCTGTGCAATTCCAATAACTTCCCTCGTGCAGAAGCAGGCCATCAAATTTAATTAAAAGCAGTCAAAAATAAACTGAAAAATTGAACTGCAAAAGCCTATCCTTTGCCAGCAGCTGAAGGCAAAGAGAAGAAGGGAGAACCTTGAAAGTAGTAATGAATTGATAAGCCTTTCTGCCTGCAACTTGTAATTTGTCCTGTCAGATTTTAGTATCAGTAAAACTAGATTAATGCAACAACCACTGACTCTCTATCTTCAATCCTATGCACAGTTCTTTTCTTATGGGTTTTGATGATGAATGAAAGTCTGAGAGGGTCAAAATTTAAATTAATTTCCTTGTTTGTTGATTTCTTTTAAATAATTCTCTCATGTACATTAGTCAGACACAAACAAAATAAGGACAATTTAGAGACAGAAATAAAAATTTCTATAGAATGTGTTTTCTGGTTCTTCCAGAGAGGTTTCATATCTTTTTATCTACAAAGGTAGATATCACCTGGAAAGTTCATCTGCCACTAGAGGCTCCCATGAGAAATGAAAGATAAGGAGAATAATTTTTAATGTACTAGGACAAGCAAATTTATTGCTGCTTTATATGCCCAGATTAATGTGGATACATTCAACTGTACCACAAGGACAGAACCAATTTACTTTAGATCATTTTATTTTTTATAATAATAATAATGTTTTAATGAAGTTAAATCTTCCCTGCTGTGACCTTATTATGTTTTTCAACATCAGTGGGAAATAGATTATGTTGAATTGTAACAGAGCTCATGAAACAGCAGGAATTTGGAGGAAGAAGATCAATTATATTTTAGTGGTCAATACAGAATCAGGAGAAGCAAAAGCCAAGTAGATTCTCAGAAGTAAACCAGTTAAAAAAAAGAAAAAAGTCTATGATTTCCATGCCAGTAAATATTACACACAATAATTTTTATAGGAGTTATGAAGACAGTAGTTTCTTAAGATGGAAATTTCCACTCTAGAAGGTATTTTAGGAGGATTGACATTATCATGTAAAACAGTGCAAAGTAAATAGGAAGTGTGATATTGAAAGACTGCATAAAATTGATAATATGACTGATTATTAATTCACTCTTTGATAATGAATCAACCCTTGTGAAATTAAAAGAAGTGGCCTAAGTTAAGAAATATAAAATCTATTGTATGCCATTCAACTTTTCATCAGTTATCAGAATTTGAAAGGTAAATAATAATTAATTCAAAATAGGAGTTAAACTTCTCCTTCGTTCTAATTTCTCTCCTTCATCACCAGTCAAAGCTTGTGCTCTTGAGTGCAGGAGTAAGCAAACTTTCAAGCAAGATTTGCTTATAATCTGCTAGATATTGAAAAAAATATGTTTTCATTCACTCTTGCTGAAATTTCTAGTTATTTTTGATGATGTTATATTCAATTTTAGATACCCTTTACACTAAAATAATGTTAAAAAAGCCTCCAAGACATGGAAAGAGAATCCACTACCCTCACTTACATGAAAATCCCCTTATTTTATGCATCTTGGCTGTCAGGCAAAGCAATAAGATCAACATTCATGCACAAACCTTCCTTGCACCTCTGATATGCATAGGTCTGCATATTGTTAATGCATATTAATTATAATTCTTTAATCTTAATCTACATGATTCTGCATGAGTCAGACAGCAAATACTTAGAGGCACATGGCAGATTCTAAACAAGTGGGTAGAAAGAATGACTGGATTTTCAGACCTTGAAGGGATTCCTTGCAATGAGGCTAGGATACACCAGTACACTGTCAGACAGACGTGGACACATTTGTGATTGCTCTGATGCAGTCAGATGATATAATAGTTAAAATTGTTGGAAACAAATACAGGAAACATGACAAATTCAGTCAGTCTGAATAACGTTTATAATTTATCACCTGAGGTACTCAGACTGAAGAAATATCCAGCATGATGTTAGAACTGATTCTGAAGCAAATATATGCCAAGGTCAGTCTATAATATTTGCTTTCCCACTGGCCCCACCTGGGAAACAAGTCACAGAGGATATGAATGTCCCCATATGTCATCCACCTAGATCTAAAGAAAGAAGTAAAATGGATACAATATCAGTGTTTTTACATTTATCCTTAAAGAGGAGGTAATCTTGACTTGCCCTTATGAGGATAGGTGGAGAGATTCCCTTATGATATGACTCAGTGAAGCAGCTACAGCTGTGTTTGTTCTACTTCTAGAAGGTTTTAAATAATTGGTTTGAGAAGAATAACTGGTGTGTATATTTTTCAGATGGTCGTGAGATCCCTGTTTTTATCACAAGTCATTTATTTCCATGAACATATAGCCAGGGTGTCACTCTGAGATGTAGTCACATTCAACCTGGAAAACAGAAGAGAGACTCTAAAAATCCCTCACCTCTTTACACAGTGGAATCCTAAATATAAATTTGGTATCCTTTGGCCTAGAGTGATCATGCAAATGCCTTTTCTCCTGGAGAAAGATAAACATGAAAGGATAAAAAGGGATTACATATACCATTCTGCTGTAAACTCTTTTTTTTTTCCCCNTGAAACTTTTTTTTTTTTCCCCCGGTTGTGTTGCCAGTTAAAAAAAAAAAAAAAAGAAACCCCCCCAAAAAAAACCCAAAAAAACCCCAAAAAAACAAAACAAAAAAACCCTAGTTTTACCTTAGTGAAACTAAGTCTTAACACTTTTGATTTAAAGTCTTAAAATATTTTTGAAATGAAATGTAAATAAAACAGAAGAAAACAGAGCTTACATTTGACCAACAATTCTGTATGGAAAATATTAATAGTCAATGACTAGGCAAAAATTGCACTTGTCAGATGAATTTCAGTCTTGTGTATATACCTTGATTTTGTTTCTTCAAAGAAAATGGTTCCCTATGGAAATTAAGTTAACAGTAGGGAAAATCAGGTTAAAAATAGTGGAGTTCTGCTTCTGTATAACACACTTCATAAGCTGGAAATCTTTATGGTTTTTGTTTGTTTTTTCCTCTTCCTCCTTCTTTCTATTCTTAAATGAGAGATTTTTCTAATGAGATATTTTTATAAATTTAAAATCAAGATTAGCTTTATCCCACAAGTCTCCGTAGTGCAAATCTGTGTCCAGAATTGCATAAAATCAATCCAATGTAAACTTATAGAGGACATGTTAACTATATAACCCAGCTTTATTATCAGCGGGGTGCTGACTCTAACACAATTAAATTGATTTTTAGGTACTATTCTTTAATCAAAACAGCTTTTAAGTAATTTACCAGCAAGTGCAATTTCATTCTTTCTTTGATCTTCTGTTTGATCAAGGGAACTTCATCAGTTGTACCTCATAGTTAACTAAGTTCAGATCAGCTTTTTCAATGTGATTTAATTAAAAGATAGGACTAAGTCTAAAATTTATCATATTAATGGGATTTTTGTAATAATTTTCCAACTGAAATTTGGTTTTTTTACAACTATATACTTAAGTGTCACAAAAAATGATACTCCAGTATTTCCAAATAATTTTAAAGGTCCAGGGAAGAAACAGTCTTTTAAAAACCACTTACATGCATGCTTTAAAGCCTAGTTCAGTAATATAGCAATAACAATGTAAATTGATAGAGATTTTCCCCATTATATCAAAATACTAAAAACATTTGTAACTTAGGAAGAAAAAACTGAATGTCAACACATTTACAAGGACAGTGGTGCCTGGCAGTTTTGGATGATGAGCGAATTTATTCTAAGCAGTTTTGACTTTACAAACACTAACTAATCCTTGCCTTTCCCTTGATAAGAAATGTTTGACACATCAATTAACATGTAAATAAAAAATCATGTTGAGGATTTTTCCTTTCATGTTACCATTTCCTTCTGTAAATGTTGAGCTATTACCATGCTTTATACACTGTTAAATTTCCATATTTTCAACTGGAAATTTGTTCCATTTATATTGAGCTATTTCTAAAAGCTGTCATTCAACCTGTACCTCTGCATTCCAGTTTGAAGGCTACCTTTATTACAATTAATTTGTATTAGCTTATGGTTTTATTACCTTTGTCCACCACATTGAAGATACATTGCTGAGGCCTCAGGTTTTTATGTGGCCATTTGTCTTGTCCCTCTCTTTACACACGTTATTATTAAAGTTCTTAGAAAGCATCCAGCGATTTTCTTTTCTGTGTTGCAATAATCAGTGTGTGATAGTTCAATAAAAATGACTTGGTGCATGACCAAAAAAAATGTACAAAGGCACCAAACAGGATGCATTCTAATGTCTACCTAGGATATTTAAGGAATTTTATTTGCAATTGCATTATGGTAGGATCTTAATAGCCAAGGAAATAATGAAATATATACTTTGGAATATGTTTTTAAAAGGACTGCACAGGGGGAAAGTAACTTTTTTCTGTATAATAGCACTAGAAAAATAAATTGCTGTAGTTTTTTAGCACATTTCTGTGTAACTGAAAACCTGATTGCCTCATTTACTATTTAGTCAGTAAATACAACACAGTAGTCCCAGAAAAGACGTAAAAGGAATACTTGTTTGGATGTTTGCTTCTGGGTTTTTTTTTAATCACAGCTTCAACAATCAATAAAACCATTTTTGTGTCTGCATACGTTTCTCTAGGATGGAGACAAACAATTTCCTAATTTACACTATTAACAAAATACATAAATATCGAGAAAAAGAACATTCACAAATATTATTCAAGGTAACTTCCATTGTGATTTTCAGTTGTGTTTTTGCAGGGCAAATATAAAAAGGAACAGAATTTGTTTTTATTATTGTAATAAAATGTATAGCTAGCAAGAAATTTCAGCTACTATGGCTCTTCCAGGAAAATCAGAGCGTTGTTAATTTATGTGTGTTTTGTTGTATTGGCTAATATTTTCAGATCATGAATTTTTACCATTTATGGAACAGTATCAAATATTATTTGTTATGCCAGCAAATTATCTGTAGTATCACAGTAAATATTAATATTGTATTACAAATGCAGGCTTGCTGTTCTGCATTCCCGAAGACTTTGTTCCTACTTCAAAACAGTAAAAGGTATTGAGGTGTTCCCGGTAGTGAGGTGATTTTCAGTTTAGGAAGAGTAGACAAGAAGAAATTAATTGTCAGCTGTGAGCAGTAGGTTCTTGAAAGTACTTCTTTCCCAGTTCTTTCAGATTTGCTCTACTGTGGTTCCTCAGTAGGCTTATTTGAAGTGTCTGAAGCCGATATTAAAATTGAGGAAAAACCCTTGACCTGCCATTTTCTTCTCAGTCATGAAATGTTCTTATAAGCAATGATTTCTTATCAAAATGGTTTAAATATTTTATGTTGTTACAGTTACTCAAAATGGTCAGGCTCTTCTTTTGAAGGATTTGGTAAATCAATACTAGGTATAAGATTAACCCAGTTTAAAAACGTTTTAATAATTTAGGAGCAAATTAAACTGTTGGTGCATTGGTAGGAGGAGAAAAACTAAGTTGAATATTAATTATTGAATGAATCAAAATGGTGTTAACAAATAACAATGAGAAAGAGCAATTGTTCAGTATCTTTGTCCTCCTAAAAGTCCACTGCAGGGATTGCTGTATGAGATAGGTATGAATAAGAATTCAGGGTGCAGTGGGTAGGGAACAGTTGGAGTCTACTTGAAGAAAATAAGCTTTTTCAAATATTTGACATATTTATGCATTCATTAACACTTATCTTTGAGAACATGCAGTGAACAGACCAGGTTCCAGAAGACTGAAAAATGTTGAATATATTTTCAGGCTTTCAGAAGAAGCAGCTGAAGAATTATAGACATGCAACAATAACTTCAGGTTTTCAAAAAAACATGGGGACAGATAATAAAATAAATTGTATTTGCACATATGGAGGAAAAAAGTAGAAGAGAAATAGCCAACTTGAATTTATTTACCCATATCATATCAAAACAATTTAATTTCCTTCTAGAGCAGGCTAACAAAACCTACAAAGGAAGAAAATATATATGTCAGTATCATTATAAGACTTTTGTCATTGTTTGGTATGATCCTTCCACAAGTCAGGTTGGGAAGCATGGAGGTCTAACTGAAAGTTTCACAAGAGAGATGAAACTCTATTCAGGTAACTTTACTAAAAGAATAGCTGTTATCAGCTTACTGTTAAAAGAGATTTAAAAGTGGGATTCCCTGTGACATTGCCATAGATCAAACAATCCTACACAGTTAACTAAAAGAAAAATATGTTCTTACTGTTTTACATGTTTATGAATACAGTAACAAATGCTGAATTTAGCCTATATATATTTAAAACATTAAATAGAGAGTTCTATGAGTATATGGTAAGGAATAACTGTCTTCATAGATGAAGTCCTGGCATAAGCTCTGGAAACTGACCTTTAGGAAAAGGGTGAGATCTGTGCAAAGCCTAGAGAAAAACATGAAGATTAGAACTCCAGAAAACTCTGGAAAACTTAATTAACAAGAAGAGGCTGAATCACCTGCAGATATGTTATCTAAGAGAAGGGTTGGTTAGGAACTGATAACACTCTCCAAAACAAGGCAGCCTGCTTTAAAAACAACAATCTGCTTTTTCCTGTCCACAGTGGCTAAAAGGTGTAATAAGATTACATGTGAGATTTCTGTTGGACGAAAAATATACCTTCAATAATGAGTATATATTGGGCAGGTTGTAGAATCTTCATAACTTAAGACCTGTAGAAAAAAAGAGAAAAAAAAATAAAGCTTGGATTACATAATTTTTACTTTCCTAGGGCAAGGAACATCCTAAAGATTCATGTCCCTATTTGTTTTCTGTTATTGGTCCTATACCTTCCAATAATCCATCCGTTGCTGATAATTTCAGANTTTTTTTTTTTTTTTGAATTTTAACTGATAGAACAATTACATAATACTATAATGTAATCAAACAAGTTTTTAAAAAATAATTAAATAATTCAAGCTTATTTTAACTGATTGGACAAATAGGCTTTTTGTTTTTACATGGATTGTCATTTATATGCCATTATATTTACATAAATACTATATATAAAAAAATACATTTTTAGTGAGTCATGAAATTTATTTAATTTAATGCTAGACTAATTTCTGTAGCCGTTGTCATTTATTAATATAATAATATACCAACTCTAAATGAATGTGCATATATTTGTAGGATGAAAAAATCTTTACAATTTTTTGAATGCTAACTTGGAAAGAGTACTTATCCTTCAAAACTGCAAACTCGTTCTTAAAATCCATTAATCAGCATGTTAGCCATCCATAGCAGAATTTTATGAAAAACACCATGCTAACCACACATTTGACAGACATGCTTCTTCAGGTAGAAATCTGCCTCACTTTTTTTAATTTATAATGAGCAAAGTATGTGCATCAGCAATCAAAGACTCTGCTAAAGTCTGTAGAAGAAGCTGAACTCTGCATTTGGGTCTGTGTTTATGTCTGAAAGATTGCTAAAGAGGAAAACTGTTGATTCCAGGATGTTTGTTATAAAAAATGCTGTCAGAGCAGGCCTTTCTTCTTTGATAGTGCAGCATTGTGTTGACTGTGTAATTTACAGGACAGAAACTTACCTGAGATGGTTCTTGATTCCTGTTAAGGAAAATGAACTACTGCTTGACATAGGAAAGCTATTTTCAATCTCTTTGGCAGATTTTCTGTTCCTTAAATGGACAAAATAATTTTGTATTGTGTTTCTTTAGGATTGCAAAGCATCTGAGATTTATTTTGACATTTGCCGGTCTAGAAGTAAATGTAATACAGCTGTGTTAATATCTTGTTAATGGTCATCATTTAGGCAGTGTATACAATATCTTCTGAAAATTTGTGTTGCTTATAAGTTGATGTATCTTGACAATCAGTTCGCAATAATTAGTAGGGTAATTTGATTTGCTATTAGTCCTCTCTCTTATAATATGGCTAGTATCTACATCAGTTCTATATTTTTACTTTTATCCATCTCAAAAGTGTTCCTGAAAAAGATCCTAGTGTCTGAATTGGAAGGGAGCTGGATTTTCAAAAACTGACTTATATGAAAATCTTGTGTTTCAACAGGCAATCTGGTACCTATACCATCTGGACAATTTGAATGACATCATTCCTATTTTATATATATTTATCTATGAAGTAGGTAATACAGTCAAAAGTTTCAGTGTAAGAACAAAGGTAGGGAGGTATTGTAAAGCTTTTGACATGTTTTGTCAAATGCTTGTACTGGTGTGAAAGTCTCATATGAATTGTACATACTGTAAGAGAGAGACCCAGGAATCAGTTCTAGGTAAAACAGTCTTGAGGCATTCATGGGGAAAAAAAATCAAGGACAACATGCTTTACATGTAATTACTTTTGCAAGCATTGAATGTTCTAAAATTTAACTTTACACTTTTAAAATGTACCTTAAAGAACACAATGAATAAATTTAAACTGAATTACGTTCAGTGGGAGCAAAATTGTACAGAAATCCAGAATCTTGATTTTAACCTGGAATAGTTTTCATATGCATTGCTTTCAGTTTTAATTTCATTGTTTTAACTTGAGGAAGAATATTCTTTACTTAATATCTGATAAACAGGTTCTGTTTTTGACAAATCTGTCCTCTTCAGCCCTTCCTGAAATAATAATTGAAAATAGTTTTAAATATTGGATGTAAGATAGGTGATTTCTGTTAGAAAAGCCTCCAGTCCCTCTCCCTCCTGCAGCTGTGGTCCTGGCTCAGTGTGTGTGTGTGGGTCCTGCCAGCTGCTCCTCTCTTTGGGGGAGACCCAGCGGTCCCGTGCGTGCGTGTGAGCCTGCAG
The DNA here is from genome assembly GCA_013398995.1 of Alaudala cheleensis. Classification (NCBI taxonomy): domain Eukaryota; kingdom Metazoa; phylum Chordata; class Aves; order Passeriformes; family Alaudidae; genus Alaudala; species Alaudala cheleensis. The sequence goes on along the minus strand of VWYE01018937.1, from coordinate 1,701 downwards.
GATGAAGAAGGGTGAGGGTTCTAACATAAATAGGGTTTCTCTGAGGTAAGGATAAGGGACACTGACTTCCAGATGAACAAGCAGTTTATTGTTCTGCTGTCCCCCGAAAGCGAGGAGCACAGCGTGGAAAGCATTCTTAAAACCTTTGTCCTGAGTGGGACTAACACGGGACTGTCCAATCAGATACAGAGAAATCGGAGAGTGACATTGTGGCAGCAACCAGTAACTTTTGGGCTTCCATGCATACTAATACCCTCATTAAAACTTCCCTCTCTCCCCAGGAAGACAAAGCCCACGCTGCCAGCACCTCTGGACAGCCACAACTCCTCCCTTCCAAATAACTTAAAGGTACGGGCAGAGCCCTTACTAGAGCAATTAACTAAACATGGGAAAACATACAACCTGACCGCAATCACGATAAAAACTTCATACAAAAATAAACAAAACAGAAGCAGCCCAGCCCTCAGTCCCGAAAAATTACTCCCATCCCCCCGGAGGATGCTCTTCTTTCAGCTGCTGGATTCAGTCCTTAATCGCCTCTGCAGGGCAAAGATGGTCTTTATCACGAGCATCTACTCCTTTGGGGGTTAGGTTCTTTCTGCCTCCCAGCAGTCAGACACAGCTTTTCCAGGCTTGTCCTCTTTGGGCTGTCTTCTGCAATCTAAAAATCTTTAACAGGTTATAACTCCTAATGGCCTATACCAGGCCTTTGCTGCCCCATTCTCCCCCCAACCTGACNCAGGCCACCATCGGGAAAGGACCCCTCAGTTGTAGGGATTTGCGGTCTTTTACCAGCACCGGCAGCTTCTCCTCGAGCTTAGCTCAAGCTGAATTGGAGAAATTTGGGGTCCGGCTCTTGAGCTGAGCAATTTAGAAAGTTCAAAACAAACAGAGCCTTGCAGAGCCTCTCAACTGGAGGACTTACCTCTGCACCTCCTAGCTGCTGGTCTAGGACTCTTTTCAGAGTCTGATGGGCTTGCTCCATGATGGATTGACCTGTGGGTGAATGGGGTATGCTGGTGATGTGATCCACTCCCCAATCCTGAAAAAACTTAGAAAGCTTGTGACAGGTGTATCCAGGAGCGTTATCCATCTTTATTTATTTTGGTGTCCCGAGGATGGCAAACACCAGCAAGAAGTGCTGCATCATGTGCTGTGCAGTTTCTCCGGAGTGTGCTGACGCAAAAACTGCCCCGGAGAAAGTGTCGATGGACACATGTACATACTTCATGTGGCCAAGAGATGGGACATTGGTCACATGAATCTGCCACACCTCGTTTGAGTTAAGTCCCCATGGGTTGACCCCTCGTTCCAGGAAAGGCACTTGTGATGACTGGCAGTGAGGGCAAGTTCCCACAATAGCTCGGGCCGGGTCCCTAGTAATTTGAAAATGTCTCATTAAAGCAAATGAATTTTGGTGGAAAAATTCGTGAGAGAGTTTGGCTTGTTGGAACAGACCAGGGACATTGCACTTCTGGACAGCCATTGCCAGTGCATCTGCTCTCCAATTCACTTCGGCTATAGGGCCTGGAAGGTCAGAGTGTGATCTCACATGCATTATATGAAATGGGTGCTTGCGGTGGGAGATCAGCTGGACTAGCTTCGCAAGCAGCCTGTACAATGTTTTGTTTTTGACTTCTCTGAGAGCTGAGTGTTCAACTCTCATTGCTATTCCAGATACATATGCCGAATCAGTGACCA
>VWYE01018931.1:22862-39206 GCA_013398995.1 Alaudala cheleensis | reverse complement strand
CAGTTCTGGTCATCTAAATCTCCTTTACTGGCTCCCTGAATCATTTATTTTCAAAAGCACAGCAAAAGCCCTAATCTAACAACTCCTGCAGCTCTGGAACTTTGTTAAAATTTGCCTGTTTAACATTGTTATTTTTTTATGTTGGTATTGTTTGTGTATGTTTAAATAGCATTTTATAGATGAAGAAGAAAATTAAGTCTATTCATGTTAACTTTAAATTCAGATAGCCCAAAACTTTGGTTTTTGGAAAGAGGAGGGAAAACAGCCACTTAGAAACATGGCACTTGAATGATATTAATCTTTAAATTACTTGAGAGCTAGCTAACATTTAATAGTGAGGAAGACTATTAACACAGTCTGTTTACAATTAAGGGCCTGCCAATTAGAGAAGAATTAAAATATTGCTGCTAGAACTGAGCTAATTAATGGAGTGGGACAAAATGAGTAGAATGAAGCATGGAATATATTCAGGACAAAAAGTGATACATTATTTGAGTAGGTTAAGACAAGGAAGTAACATCAAAGAAGTGGATAAGGAGGGCATTTAGAGTTGGAGCACAGGAAGTGAGGGAGGACAGGAGGAGGAAATACACCAGAAAAAAGGTAAATGCATAGGTAAGGGTTGATAGCAGAGCTAATGCAAAGCTTTTATAGAATTACAGCTTGAAGGAAGTTAGTAGAGGTAAGGCCATGTTCATAAAAAATAAATACTAGACCAAGAGGTTGTGCAAACTTCTTAGAGAGCTGAAATAGGATGAATTGTGACTTAGGAGAATTAGAAGATGGACCATACTGAACTAACTTCTTCCTTTTTTTTTTCTTCCCCTTTTCCCTTTTGTTTTTATTTATTTCATTCTTCGTAGGGGATCTGAAGACACTGCCTTGCTGTTTCTCAAAGAGATCTACAGGACCATGAACATCAATCCTGAGCAGCCACAGCATTGATGTATAAAAACATGAATTTGTAAGTTTGCTCTAATGTAACTGCTGTGCTCATATCAAATTCAGCTGTAGTTGAGCTGTGCTTTCCTTTCTCCTCTGAAGTTTAAATTATGAAGCAGACAGCCATAAAATGTCATTTTGATTGCAAAAACAATTTCTAACCTTGAATGCTGAGGAAGCCTTTGAGTTCTTCCTTTCATTCCCAGAAGATATCTGACATTAATGCTTTTGGTACTGGATAATAATTGCCACTACAAATACAACCAGAGTATGATCTCCTTATTATGCTTCTCCCTCATTTCAGTCAGTGAATGTTCAAGAATAGGAAAATTGGGTGAAATTGGGTTGGTGACACTTCATTTACAGTGCAGTAAAAGAACACCAGAAGTATTTCACTGTCCACTGTTGCAATGTCCAGATTGGATTGGTTGAGCAATGGTGCACATTTGCCAGCAAAAAGCTGTTTGTCTCCTGAGAAGGTGTTAAAGATTCCTATTGATAAATTAATGAGACCTTTGTGTAGGTCAGTATTTTATTATCTTTGTATAGATTAAGAATTTCAGTAGAACAAGTGAAATGACACAGCATGGAAGTTTGCTTTGAAAAGAAATTAAATGCACATTATAATTGAGTATCTTAGATCTGAAATATTCTTGTAGGTATTTTTATTTTTAAATGTAGGTTTCCAAGGATTTATATTGTACCAGTTTCCATCACTGGATGTTACAGAAAAGAAAATACTTCTTTTGAGAGGCAAGGAAGATACAATATGCACCTTGCCTTTTTGGAATCATACAAGATAGTTTCTGATGTATTTCTCCATTTTCAGAAGAACTGATAATGTCAAGGTACATAAATACCCAGCATGAAGAGAAATGCTTGACATTTCAGAGGAATATTTTAGGTATCTTTCATTGCTGCCATACAGTTTTAGTACTCTTTTGTAACACAATGCCTGTGATGGTCAGTTGATAGCAGCTTTTTTTTAAATGAAATGTCAAGGCTGATCAAATGCATTTCTTCAAAGCATGGAGAGGTAAAAGGGAGAAGGCAGCAGCTGGCTGCACAGCTCTGACAGTGGTCTATCATTCATCACAATGGCTTCTGCAGAGCCTCAAGTCACACTTGCAGAATTTCTCTACTTCTATTTCTTTATGATGGCTCTGGTTGAAGTCACAGGAATCTCATTGCAAAGGAAATGCCTTGAAGCCTCATTGCAGGAGGGATGGGATGTGATGATTTATCAGTGCAGAGCTCAGAGGAGTTGCTCAGCTGCAGCAGGCACTGGGATAATTGTGCTTTTTACATTGCTTGGGGGACAGTTCAGCAGGATGTCACACAGCAAAGCAGTCAGGGGAGTCTGTAATTCCATTAGGAATTGCTCAGAATGTCCCTCAGCACTGGCTTGACTGGACAGTGAGACTGGGATTCAGATACCATGGCAGAATGCCCTGAAGTGGTGTCCTGGGAAAGCTGCACACCACAAGACCAGGATCTTTCCCACATGACCAGAAATGTCTTTACATGTGCTGTGTAAAATATTATCACAAGGCATCTGCAAGAAGTGGAAAATTCTCCCCCAGTAGCAGCCATGTGGGTTTTTTCCTTTTTTTTCTGTCCTTTAAAGACCTTCAAACGTGAAGGGTGGTGGTGTGAAGGTAATGGATTATCCAGTGGTGCCTCTGACAGCAACATCCATTTTATTTTGTATCAGTGACTTGATTCAGCTCTTCTAGACCATCTTGGAGCTGCTCTTTGTGAAACAGTAGTGCAGGGTTTCATGGAAACTGTGGAAAGAAGTGCACCAGCAGAATAAACCTTGGACATATAAACTATCACCATCCTCACTAGGATAACTTATTACCAAAAGCTAAATAATCTAACAGCTGGTTAAAATGTATAACAAATGACACCCTGTTAGCAGTTGTTGTGAGCTTTTTCTGTTTGCAGTTGTAATTGCCATTTTGTGTCCAGAGAAAGTACATTTCAGAGGCTTTTTGTATGAAAAGTTTGATTAAAAATGTGTTTGGACTTTTAGATCTTTTTGAATCCTCTACAAATGGAATGGTGGCACATTTAATTTGATTAATCCTAGTGCAGGAATAGAAAGCCTGATAAATTTCCTATTGCCAATGTGTCCATGTTCTGTTCTCTCATTGCTCCAGCAGACCTGGTGAAAAACCCCTGAAGAAGATTTGGATTTTCACAGTTGCACATGACAGGAGAAGCATCAGAGGTTTTTTTCCTGCCAGTCCAGGAATTGGATTCTGCCTTCTTGTGTCACTTGAAGCAAACTGAGGTGATCAGCACTGTCATTCAGGAGATGGATGGAGTGGCTCAGTTGTGATCTTAAATCAGTTCAGTTGTGCCATTGCCAGATATGAGGTGATTGAAGAAGGTTTTTTTGGCATGCAAATCATAACTTCTCTCCTTCAGCTCTCCTGTCTCAGCTGGCTGCCAGACATGCTCTGCCTCCCAAGGCAGCATGTCCTTAGGAAAAAGGACTTGATGAGAAACAGCAATAAAACACTTTTCTTGACACATTTGTTCGTCCACCTTTAAGAAATGAAATGTGAACTGTAGTTCTAACCACCTTTAATACAGATTACACAAACCAGTTCATATTTACTAAAAACTAGCAACCAGAATAATTTTCTTACTATTGTAAGTGTGTTGGAGATTATTTTATAAAGACCTTTTTAAGCCTCTGTTAAGAGTTTTATTGTGGCTTTTTTTTAAGTAAAAATGAACCTTTGACTTTGAAAAGATTAGAAGTTTGTTACAGCTATTTCAGTGTTCACATATCCTGGAATGAGGAACCATTTAAAATGACATTTTGATCTGGTAATTATAGACTAACAGATTATTCTAAGTTAATTAAGGCAATTTTAGTGAAACTAGGCTGCAGTTGTGAGAACTAAAACACTTCCCTTGACCTTGCAGTTTAATCACTCAGAACAGTTACTGTAAATAGGAGCCTGAAGCTGATGGGTGCTAGATAATAACCCAGCTCCAGCCCTGCAAGCCAGACTCCACTTCCATGTGATGAGGCTGAGGTGAGTTAGGTGTTGTGAAAGCCTTGGAATTCTTGTCTCTGAATACTGAGCTTCTGTAGCTTCCCTCTGGCTTCAATTTACACACACTTTGTGGCTTTCCTTAATATTGGTGGCTTAGCCTTAGTCCTGACTATTTGCCTCTGTTATTGCAGTAAACAAATTTTGAAATGCAGTATGTTTTTTTTTTCCTTGATATATGTAAAATACACGTTATTGTGTATATAAATGGATTGCTGTAATTAAAATTACCTTATTTCAGTGGGTCTTTACAACAGGTTTTGTATTTAATTGGAGTTCCCTGCTTAGGGCCTGGTTCAAGGCTGGAGACCCTTTGCCTCTCTGGCCCTGTTGTGATGTTTTAGGATTGCAATTTGTTTTGTGATACAGAGTTGAAATTTTCTGGGTGCAGTTCATATCTGTTGCCTTTTGTCCTTTCTCTGTATCTTCAAGAATATCTCTGCCTTCTCTTGTACTCTCACATTTGATAGCTGAGGACAACCAGGAGATTTTCCTCTTTGGCTTCTCAAGACCCAATGTTTCCCTTGGCATCTCCCTGCCTGCCATGGGCTGTGACCCTGCAGTGATTCCTGGGGCTTCCCTCTCAGCTGGCTCCAAAATCCTTCTTGCTCTGGGGGAGCAAGTTTGCCAAAGGAAACTTTTGATCCAAAACACAGAAATGTCTTTGGATCTTTATAAATTAACCTGTCAGGCAGAATTTTTTAAGCTTTACAATGTCCTTTGTTAGTTAAAATACATTTTTTAAAATATATATATATACACAACACAAACTCCATGACCCCTGACCTCATTTTGATGTTAAATATGAGTGGAGGATTATAATATATACTTATATTTATCAACTCTGTGCCACACTGAGCAATCTGATGAGTTTGCCTAAAGAGCATTTTTAAGAAGGTGCTGGGCTTAAAAGCAAATGGAAGTTTAGACATAAAGGAAGGAAAAATGTAACCTCTGGTTCTGTAAAACAAAGAAAAATAAAATAAATAGAGTTTATAGAATGATTTTAAATCTGCTACAAATGAATTTCCTCAGCAGAAATCTTCCTTGTGTTTTGCAACACACACCACAGCTCCCAGTATATCCAGTACATTTTCATTTATTTTTGTATGTATTGTAGTGCATAATTAAACAGGTAAGGCTAATAACACTTTAATTAGTCAATCTACATACAAAAATGTAAAGTTTTCTCTGCTATATTTTCATCTGTGCTGAAGTGATTGGAAGCATGAAAAAAAAAAAAAAAGAAAAGAAAATTGTCCAGAAGATTTTTTTTAAAAATCAAGATATCTGTGGAACAGGGCATAGTAGGACAGGAAAGGAGGTGGAAATTTTTATTAATTAATTCCAAGCAAAAAAATAAGAGCCTCTCTAAGAAATCCAATACCTTCCCAAAAAATTCTCATTTGGACAGAAGTAATTATACATTGAAAACTTTCTCTTTTGGAAAACTTTTTATCCACTGCTTCTTATCCACTGTTCCAGGACTCCCTGCTCCTGTCCTTTGGGAACACCTCCTCACACATACATTTTATAAAAGTAGCACTGTCAAATAATTGCTCCTGGTCCTGGGAGATGCCTTGCATAGCACAGAAAATTTCCAGTAACTGCTGGAGTTGTCCTGGACCTTTCCCAATGAAAGTTAAATTAATATTTATAACTTTGTGTCTGCAGTATGACAGATGTTTTACAAACTCTGTCTAAAATGCTATTTCCGTAATAATACTCTCCCTGATTCCTCCCTGCATGTGATTTTTTTTTAACATGTGATGAATAATACAACCTAGCATTTCATATTTCCTACAAAATGAGCAGTGCCAGGGTGCTGCTGGTGGAGAGTGGATGTTCAAATAGGAGCAGGGATTGGGGAGAGCTGTATTAATGAACTATTATTTTAATCATCCCTTTGAATTAGGGTATGTTCCCCAAAGTTAAAATAAAAATCCCATAAATTTCTGTTTAATAATGGGAAATATTTCACATGCCTGTTCCCATTTCAGTGCTCTTGGCAAACTTGTCCTTAATCCAAAAGGTGGAATCACAGGCAACTACTTGGATTTAATAGGGGCAGTCTGGGGGTTTTTTTTCACACTGTTCTATCTGAGCTTGGCTCTAGACTTGATTTTCATAAATCAGGATTAACTTCCCAAAGGCTGATGGAACCTCTGCAGTGTAAATATGATTCCAGGCAGCCTGCAGGGCATTTCCACAGAGCCCCTGAGGCGGGTTCATTTGCTTCAGGTGCAGATTTAGCAGGGATGTCCCATGGTGAGGGGGAGCAGAAGATGGGCTCTGGGTACCACACAGCTCCTGGGTATCTGCCAGGAAGGAGGCTGAGGGGAAAAAGGGCATTGCAGCAGTGAGCTGGGATCTGCTGCATCCAAACAGGGTCCTTGGAGCATCCCTGGCCCTGCTGTCAGCAGAAAACATGGGAACACCTGAACCTTGTGTTTTGCTGTGTGATGCAAACAGGGCTGAGAGAAGCAGGAGTGTAAATGTTACCCACAATCACCAGGAGCCAGGGCTGTCCCTGCAGAGCTGCACAACCCCTATTTCTCCAGCTATTGCTGAGATCCCCCTGGCCAGCAGCACAGCCAGCACCCAGCACTTCCTTTTAGGGTTTATTCCTAACTGCAAAGCAACCTATGGACAGAAAACCAGAAACTGCTCTGCCCTCTATTGCAGGCCCAAAGTATTTGTCTTTTTTCCACAGCAAAAATTCTCAGTGACCTGAGCAGAGGTGGCCACGAGTACAGGGTTTGCTCAGCTGAGCTGTTTGGAGAGCTGAGAACGCCACCTAAAGCACCTCCTTGAAGGTAAAATGCAGCTCCCCAAAGTGCAGGAGGAGTGGTGCTTTCAGCTCAAGGGCTCTTAAAAATGCAGGACTCTCAGGCTTCCTTCACATATGGAGGCTGTAAAAGAAACATCTTTTATATGGCTATAACACAGCCTCAGATCAATATAAATCCAGGCAATCAAAAGTGAAGTGTGTCTATTTAAGAGATGGTTAGAGAGAACAAAGGCTTGAAAGAAGAGCAAATCAAGCTCACTTGAAGCTCACTTTCTGCCAAAAAAACAGTTCAAATAACTTTTAATGTAATCTTGTTAAAATGGCCTCATGAATACAACCAAAGCAATGTTTATGCTCTGAGACTAGAGATTGCTCTGGGTGCATGAGTAGGACAGGGTTTATTCAGAAACCAGGAGCTCACTTGGGTGAGTGAGAAGCCAAGTTTTCCTAAGCTGAGGTGTGTTATGGGTGTTGTGAAACACTTGGTTATTCATCTGTTGGTAGCTTAGAGGATTCATGGTGTTCTCTGCACTGCAGGATGTTCAGGTATCATTGTTCTGTCACCTCTCTTCTGTCTGCACAAAGGACTAAGAAATTACAGCTCTGAATATCTAAATAATCAGCTCTAGCTCTAGCAGCCACCAGGGAGGGTCTGAAGTGGTGCTGAAGGGAGCTGGAGGAGGGATCTGAGGGGGAATCAGGTCTCAACTTTGTCATGGCAAATACTTCCTCTGGTTCTCCCCCTTTGCTTCTCAGTGGAAACTCCATGAGAAGAAAATACAGTGAAAATCAGGAGTTGTAGCTGGAGAGCAGAAATAGATCACCTCCAAAAGTCCTTCATGGAGGTGGCAGCATTTCTGCAAAATATCTTGGCTAAATGATTTTTTAAGGGACCATTCTTTCTCAGAGCTGAGCTCTGTCAATAGACAAGTTCAGTTTTGCTTTTCAGGCCGTCCTTTGTACAAATACATGTGGCTTCAGCCACTGGAAAGCCCCTTTATTAACAGGGTCATGATACAAGTTTATTGATTGAGATGTGGTGACATCTCATATTGAATGATTTGTGAAATCCTCTCAGGAGATAACACACCTAGAAAACAGTGGTAGAATGAAAGAGCTACTGACAGAAATTACAAACTGAGATAGAATCAACAACTAGGAATAAATGCATATGTATGTAGTATGTGTTTATGTAATGAGGCACCTGTTTGAAAAGTCCTGAGGGCAGAAGAGGGATTTCTCCTGTGACATCAATGCTTGGTTTGAAAGAGAGCCTCTGCACTGGAAGGCCTGGGAGCTCTGAAGCAGGACTCTATTGCAGGCTCAGTGCCTGGGCACAGAGAACAACAGCCTGAGCAGGAGCTGCAGGGAGCTGGGCTTGGCTCCCAAGTCCTCCTGAGCTCAGCCATCTGTGCAGAACAGCCCTGTGCACCCAGGTGTTTTATTGCTCATAAACTGCAAGAGGAAAGGAAGAAGTGCCAAATACGTGTGCAGACTGTGGGCAGCTTCTTCAGCCTTTTGTCCTTTGTTGTGATAACAGATGCCAAACCTAACCCTTCCTCCAGGAGAAATTATGCCAGTTATAAACCCCCAAAGATGTATTGAACTGAAATACACTTAGTTACTTTAATGTGTCCCCAATATATTTTTAATATGACCTTGACTTGTTGCTTTTTTTTTAATGGCATTAAGTTCAAAATGCCAGCTGCAGCAGACCACTGACACAGCAGATTCCAGGTAGGGGTGGAAATGCATCTGTGCTGTGTTCAAAGGACTTGTGTCAGGCTCCTTTTACTCTGATGTGAACTTAGTAATTAATTCTGCAATCACTCAGGTGCTGTTTTGACATATTTGGAGTAGCAACATCACCCTACAAGCCTGTTTCCCTGTTCTGATCACTCAGCTGCCTGCTTGGATGTGTCTGTGCAGCTCTGAGGCTGCCTGGGGACCTGCACTCAGGTTAAAAGCAGTTCAGAAGAAGAAAAAAAAGCTTTTCCTTCTGGACCAGCTCCTGGTTCTGGTGAACCAAGCAACTTCTCAGCCACAGCAGAGGCAACAGCTTGGGCTGTGGAACTTGGGCCAGCAGCACTGCTGGAAGCAAATGCTTGTCAAGCTGTTCCTTGGGAGGCTGATGTGGCAACAACCATTTCTTTATTATTTGAGGTGAGAACATATAACAGACTTACTGTCTGCAACAATAGCTCCTCAGGTGTCATTTGGTATCTGTGCAGACTGGACTACTTAACAAATACCTTCTGCATTCTTTAATCTGAGTCATTGTTATAATGTAGAAAGGATTTTTGCTCACTAATGTCTGTGGGAGGTTTTGAGCCAGGCAGTCTCCTGTTGACTACAAGCAAATATCCTCGGCAAAAAAAACATCTCAAGTGCCATTAGCACAGGAGTAAAAAACCCTTTGGACAGTCTGTGTGTGCTGAACTCACAGTGTGCCTAATTTGCTGATAAATGTACCTTATTAGGTATCATTTTCTCCAGATATGCATTGACCTTTCCTTGGATTTCAGCAGGAGGTTCATAGTTAAAGTACAAGATAATTAATGACCTAACTAATCATATCAGATGTTGTACTGGAAGCACTGAGGCTAAAGCAATTAGGGATTAGTTCAGAAGAAGTTAAAATAATCTGCAGGCTAAAAACATTCTGAGTTTGGGCTTGGCCAGCAGTGAAACTTTGGGAATTTGTAGGAAGGACAAACTCTTTCAAAACAGGCATAAATCCAATGAGCTTAACACTGGTGCTTTATCAGCCACAGCCCTAAGGAGTGCTTGAGGCATCCTGTGCTTTCATTGCCAGGGGTCAGGATTTTGAAGTTCACCAAATGTATTTAAATTTGAAGCTGAGCGTAGGATGGGGAAGGAAAGGAAAAGTTTGTACAACCTTAATTGCTAGAAATGGTTAAGAAAAGCAGTGTGAAGAATGGATTTGGGAGCAAGGAGAAAAACCTTTTGCAGAGAGCTTGTCTGTGCTCCAGGCAGCTGGAGCCTGCTGTGGCTGAGCAGCTCCTGGGCTTTACCTGGCACAGGACCTGGAATCTCCTGATGGGAGCATGACTGAGCCTCTGCTGGGCTTCTTATCCCCTTATCCTGCCCAGGGAAAATGCCTCATTCCAAAAACCCTTCCTTGCCTGCTGCATCCAGTCCAAGCTCATTGCTTCTGGTCACAGAGTCAGCTGGGAGGGCTCAGAGCCTGCAGGAGGGCTCAGCTCTGCCCACACAATGTGTCTGCAGAGAAATTAAATCCTATTTTCCTTTATCTTCATTCCAGGTGTCCATAGAGGGAACTCTCCAATGCACCCTTGCAGCACCTTGCTAAGCAAAGCAATATTCTGCAACATTGTTGTTTTTACACTGCCCACGTTTAATATAATAGAATATCCACTGGGAGAGAGCAGCAGAATGGGTACTGTAAATAATCCTGGATCTGGGTGAGACAAGCAGGAGTCCTGAATGTGGATTTGGTGATGTGATAATATACCCCATTAAATGCAAATAACAGAGCAGGAATCTGCAAGACATCAGTGCTAGAAGAAGAAATTCCTACCAGCAAAGAGCAATGCAAAAATATTCACTGCCTGGCTTAAACTAGATTTGATCATTACAAACCCACAATTTACAGCCCAAATTAGGCTTTTGAGTTGAAAACATTATTTCTACCTTAACTTAGGGATGTGGAAGCAGAGAAAACACCAGAAGTAGGGACAGATGGCTTGTCATCTTTGTAAGCAGTTCCCTTAGGAATGTACCAACTTTCAAACACAGTGAATACGTTCCACTTGCCAAGATTTGTTACAGAGCTCCACAATCCCTTGACTCCAGAGCTGCACAGAAAAGGTCTGTGTGAAGAGCACAGCTCTCTGGATGAATTGTCTTTTTAGGTACCTGAGAGAGTGATCAGAAAATCCCACTGGAATAGAGAGGGAAGAGTCTGTTCTAGATGCCTGACAAACCACAGAAGCCATACACAGCACATCTGAGGACAAACAAGAACAGTGCAGTTCCTTTTGTGTCCCCTGCAGTTTTTTGGTGCTGTGTCTGACCATGTCTGGCTCCCAAAGATGCTGCCAATGTTTTAACAAGGGCTTGCTGTGGATAAAAAGTGTTCCTGTCCAACCTTGCCCATTATCCAGTGGTAAACTTCATGTGCCTGTGGCAAACTGCAATGCAAAGGTAATAAATGCCTCATTTCCTGCTCTCCTGAGGGCACTTAAAAACAACAATGAGCTCCACAATTTTTACCTTTCCATGCTGAGTTTCAAGAAAGAATTCCTTCAGGAGGGAAAGGAATTTCTTAAATTCTCTTTATTAAGGGGATTTCAGCACAGATTATTAAGGACTTCACCTTCAGCACAGTGAGTTAAGGACCTGGGGCTGAGCTTTGTGCTGATATATTTTGCAGAACTCCAGCTCTAACAAAGGAGCTCCAGCAATGCCTGCCAGCAATAAAAGCAAACCTTGAGTTTATCTTGGCAACACTCTCACTTGCATTCTATCCAAAACTATAAAATACTACTATCAGCCCTAAATCCATTGTTTCTAAGCAATGAGCTTCAGGATTCAATTAGTGTATCATTGTTAACATGCACAAGAGAATGACTCTAAGCACCTATATATATATATATATATATACACTGCAGAACTTGTTTTCATTTTATCTTTTTGAGCAGAACTAGCTGTTTTTCATGCCCAGTACCAAATGTGGGAAGTACTATATAAAATGAGGATTAATCATATCAGAAATGGGAAGCCAGTTGATAGAGAATGGGAGTTTTTAAGTGCTTCAATGGGATTTAGATCTGGCTTGACAGGTTTTTGGAGAGCAAGCCCTGCTGACAACCTCTTGCCCTTCTCTCCTTGGCCAGGTCAGTCCACACCTCTGCAAAGGCAGTTTGAAAAACGGGCAGCAAAACCAAAAGTCCTGTTTGGATGTGAAAATACCCATGATGGGTCTTTCCTTTTAAGATCCCAGATGTAAAGATGTGTAAGTGTTTATTTGTATTCAATAGTCAGATACAGGAGTAAAGGAGGTAAAATAAAATGTAATACCTTCATCTTGCTGTGAGACAATAATTTGTCTTGCAGCATAAATTGATTATGCTCACACAGACTTTGCCTGAGAAGGCATGCTTCAGAGGGGTCTTACTCATATTTTTACTCAGGAACAGGGAAACAGAGCCATGAAAATTAATTAAAATTTCTTCTTTGACATGGGAAGGACTGACCAGAAGCAAAAATTTTTCCAGAGAAAAATGAATAGGTGTGAGAGACTCCTGTTTGTGCTGATCCCCCACAGCCAGCAGCACCCTGCTGTCCAGCAGTTTCCTTCACAGGGAAATTTCCACTGGCCTAAGCTATTTTTTGGGAGGCAGAACTTCCCAATGGATCTCTCCTGCTTCTCCTGCACTGGCAGCAGAATGTTTTTCCCCAAGAAGCAGAGAAATAAGAGAAGCAAAAGGAAGGAGCCATGTCAAATTCAATCCATTCATCCTCCTTGTCATCCCTGTGCAACCAAACTCTCTCATATTTCTAGAGGAGGCACAAGGGCCATTTAATCTCTTGGAAGGAAGAGTTGATGAGCCAGAAAATGAATGAATTATCAGCAAGTGCAGACAATCCATGGGAGAACAACGCACGCAATGTTGACCTTGTGTAAGAGAATCTGTGTGCAAGACATGAAATCAAATGCTGCCCATTTTTTTCTTCCTTTAGTTTTAACACTAAGCAGTAAGGGAAGAATTACAGGCTGAAATTCTACCAGCCTGGATGGCTTATGTTAATTATTCTGTCATGTTGGACTTGAATACCAAATTTCAGAAGTTTTCTCTCTCAGGCACTTCAGTTGCATCTATTAATGTTGTCAGATAACTTGTGTTTTGTGAGAAGGCAAAATTCATTCTGTAGGATCAAATATTGATTAAATTTTTTTCTTGTATTTTCATTTTGTTGAAATGAAAGGAACCTACAAACCTCTCTCAGCCCTTCACATGTTACAAACCCCTGTTAAAACATGACATTCTAGAAAGCAAAATAGTGACAGATGTTTTTATTGCCCAAGACATCTAATGTGTGAGTGGTAAATTACTGAAGAGAATAACAGATTTTAAAAAGTTCTTTCAGATTTAATAACGTGGAATACCATCAGCAGCACAGGTTGGGCTTTGTTTTAATAAGATTTTTCTTATTTTAAAAATCCCCCAAATCAATACTTTATAGGCAGGACAGCTGCCACAAAATATGGTGCCAAGAAAAACAAAGCCCTGTTTAACATGAGAATGGTTTGCCATTTTCTTCATTTCTGTGCTTAGCAGCATTTAATTCCTGGAACTGTTCTGGTCCTGATTACAATTTACAACTAATCACAAAATCACTCCCTTTGGAAACTCTGTCTTTTGGCATGTTGTGTAACTAACATTATTCATGGGGATCCTAGCTCAGTGATATGCCCATCAATCACAGCTTTGTTTGGATTTTTTTAAAATTTTTTTACCTTCTTTTTCCTCTTGGTTTATTGGTTTCCTGTCAGAAATGGAATATTGCATGACAGCTCCATTTATATCTAATACAGAACATGAAATGATGACATTTCTATTATCTCATAAGAAGTAATGGTTGTAATGTGTTCTTGCAGAAAGTACAACCAAAACATTTATGTACAATAGGTGGAAGTGATCTAATTAACAGAACAAACTCAACATACATTAAAATTGAACTTCATTCAAAATGCCTCATTAAAATATAACAAAATAATTAGAATAAAATTGGAGGCAAGTACAGCTTCCAATATTACCAGTCAGTGTAGGATGATGTTTTCTCTCCAGTCCATCTGAATCATAAAACTATAAACTCACCTATACATGTGTCAGAACTGACAGTCTGAACTGTTAAAGGCAACCTTTGTACATAAGAAAGAATAAATTTGTTTTACAGCACCTTCAGGATCCTCTATAAGTAAAGCTCCGAAAAGAAATTCAGCCCAAACTTATTTTTGAGTTTCAGTGGTTCTACAGGAGCAGCACCTCTGCTTTCAAACAGCACCATGGCACTTCCAGCCCAGGGTGAACCCAGCTCCTCTTGGTGATCTGCTCTGCTGAGGGAGTGCTCTGTAAAAGTGAAAAAGTACCTGTGTCTGTACCAAAGGGGCTGAAATTGTGCCAAGCCCCATCCTTCTTCTCAACATCACTCTGCTAAAATCTCAGCTGTTCTAGTGTTGAATAGGATTGATTTTCCTGCAAGCTCAGGAGCCAAACAAGACAGTAAAGAAAATTGCTGTGGGTGGTCTTTGCAAAACCATTAACTATGACTTTGCTACTGGCAGCCATTGTTGTTTTTTTTTTAATTTTCTTTGCTATTAACTCCATGAAGAGGCAATGGGCAGAAAATGATGCCCAGGAAGTTCCACCTGAACATGAGGAAGAACTTCCCTGTGCAGTGACTGAGCACTGGAGCAGGGACCAGACACGTGTGGAGTCTCTCTCTCTCTCTGGAGATGTCCCAGAACCCTCTGGTCACAATCCTGTGCCCTGTGCTCAGGGATGGCCCTGCTTGAGCAGGGAGGTGGGACCAGGTGAGCCCCTGTGCTCCCTAAAATCCTGTGATTCTGTGAAAATCCTGCAGCACTGGACTGTATTTCATCATGCTATGAAATTTTTAGAGCTAACAAAGATTTTTCTTTTCTTAACCAATCTTAAGAGGTAAGAAAGGAATTTCCATTCTCCTTTTCCTGGCACTGCTTATCAGCATTTTCCCATCTCATGAACCATTAGCAAAGCTACCATGGGACTTCAGGGGCAGCTGCATCTTAAATGGGACCTTTATAATCTGCAGCTGTGTCTCACTGACCTGAAAGCAGAAAAATCAAAAAAATACTACTCAGATCAGCTTCACTTCTCTCTTTTGATTGCTCTTGCCTTTTCTGTAACTCATGAGTGCATTCCTGACTCCCACCAGTGCTCTCTGACCCTTTGCTGAGCCTGTCTCAGCCCCTTCTCCCTTCCCTCTGCCTTTCACCTCCGAGCAGGGAGACATCGAGGCAATGCAGAAGCCTGCATCACTCCTAAACCATGCTGGAGCTGGTTTGCACCACCCAAGGGCCTGGCACAGCTCTGTCACCATTCTGAGGGCACTAAAAAGCCTTAGTGACACCAAACAGCCTCACCTGAGACCTCTGCCCCCAGGCCTGGGCTCAGGGATTCTATTTAAGCTCAGTTCATGTGTAAAGAATGAGGTTACTGTGAATGAAACATGAGAATTCCTCATTCAGGAACAATTTGCCCCAAATTGCGTTGCCCCACAACATCAGAAAGTGGGCCCCTGCCCCAAAGCCCGGACAACATCACAGAAAACATTAAAATGAAGCAGTGGATAATTGTGCTGATGTACCCCTGTGTCTTTAAAGCTCTGGGGGGACACATTTGGGGAACTGGAGGATGGCTGTAATGAGTGTTTGTGACACTGGGAGCAAGGCACTGGCCAGTTGTGATAGCTCATTTTAGTTCTCTCTGAAATCCTCTCCACACTCATCATTTACTGCACGTTCTGCTGCTGACACCCCAAACAGAGCAGCACAGCAGTGAACCTGGCAGTGGGGAGGAGTCTGCAGCAGGGGATCCACAGCTGCAGTGCGTTTAGGACACAAGATTGGCTGCTGCTTCTTCACAGGTGACTTGGCTCTTTGCAGAGCAGCAGTGAGGGCTGGGGGTTCAGCTGGAGAATTATGGAGCTGTGGCTCCTTTCCAAAACCATTTTGTGTTGCTTTTTCCTGCTGCTTTGCTGGAATTGCAGGGGTTGTTACAGGAACAGTGCTTGATTAAAGCAGGCAGGGCCAGTCTTCCACCAGGAATCTGCCTTCAGCTTGTCCACATCAGCTCCTCTTTCTTAAAAGAAGAAAAATGAACTCAAAAATCTGTCTAATTAGCCATAGCATGATTCAGACAAAAATATGGTCCAGAAGACTGGTTTAATTTTATTTTTTTTTAATCTAGGGCTCAACCTGTTACGTAATATTTCCCAGGGCTCAGTGTCTTCTGTTAACATCAGTAGAACTCCACTGTGCTAAATACTGATGTGTTTGTTGTGTGTCTTTGGTCTCAGTCTGCTGTAACTCAGTGGGAGTGATTCCCTTCCTCTTGATGCACTTTGGAATGCAGCAAAGGGATCACTCTCCCCTTTTCTGTTCTGAATAGATACCATATTAGTATCGTTTTTGCAAATTCAACCTTCTGAATATACACAGAGAAGAAATTCCTCTAGGAAAAGAACTTGATGAATAGTTCCTGTGAGGCTTTGTTGAAATTTAAAATAATGCCAAATACAGGGATTAGAGCCCCGTCACTGGCTTTATTTTATTTTTTTTAATGTTTTGCTTGAGCACTGTTTTCCTTGCACCAGCTAATGATAATGAATGGGCTGCCAGGAGCAACTCCAGCACCTGTTGAGTTTCATTTCTCAAACCCTCCCACCCACAGCAGAGGGGGGAAGGAAGGGAAGGAAGGGAAGGAAGAAAGAAGGAAGACGGACCCT
>VWYE01018931.1:0-22751 GCA_013398995.1 Alaudala cheleensis | reverse complement strand
AAGGAAGGAAGGAAGGAAGGAAGGAAGGAAGGAAGGAAGGAAGGAAGGAAGATGAGGCTGCCTTGCCTTGCACAGCCCTGCTGTGACTGAAACCAGAACTCAGGAGTGCAGGAGCTTTTAGGAGCTCTGCTCCTCATCCAACCACACACCCAGCAAGAAGTGTTCAGGCAAGAAGTGACCTTGAAATGCAGCTCAGTTGAACATTTCTAAGCAGAGCAGGTATAGGGGACAACCCTCAGCTGTTTGATGGCAGCTTTTCATTCCTAACATCTGCATTTCCCTGCAAGCCTTCGAAAAGCAGAGAATCCACCTCAGCAAAGCATCAGTGTTCACCAGGCTGCTGGAGCTGAGCTTTGCATGTTACCCAGCAGTAATGGTCTCTGTCCTCACAATGGAAAACACCCATCTGGAGTATTTAGCTGTTAAAAAGAGGAATTGTTATTATCTGAAGCCAGCTCACTACCATTTGGTTCATTTTGAAATGGGAGGTGCATTTTGTTCACAGGAATTCCTGGTCATTGCTTTTTTTCTAGGACAGATGATTCAGGGCCAAAAGGTACAAATATCTATAAGTTCACTTTCCTATATCTGTATACAAAAATCCAGTTTCTAAGATGGTGCAGTATACACAGCTTATGGAAAAAAAAGAGATAAAAGTGGAACAATTGATAGCATTGATCTGAAGCATTGATATGTATCACTGTAGAATCACTATAGCAAAAAAGTTTAGATGTTCAAGTCCTAAATACTGCCTTTAATGAGTTCAACTTGAAAAATACAATATTTTCTTTTCTGTTTCCCTCTAAAGGATAAAAAACTTGCTTTTGTACATAAAATGTTATATAAATGCATAGTTCCAAAGTTATTATAATATAAATACTGTTATGTTTCCAAGCAGTCAAGATTCTTTTTTTTTAGGGAAATCAGTCAAAAATCCAATTTCTTTTCTTATTTTCAAATTGCACATGAAGAACTGCAGCTTTGTTATTGCTGCCTATCACTGCTATGCAATGAGACTGTTTTAAGATGAACATATTGGAATTTGAGACTTACTGTAGGCATTGGGATGCTCCACATCGTGGTGAGTGTCTGGATCTGATCACAGTGCAATCATTTTTTTGTAATGTCTTCATCCAAAACCTGCTCCCATTTCCCTGTCAAGACAATGAACCAAAATGAACAAACAATCAGCTTTTAGAGCAGGTTTAGATGGGATGTAGGGAAGGTAATGAGGGTGGGCAGTGCCTGGCACAGGGTGCCCAGAGCAGCTGTGGCTGCCCCTGGATCCCTGGCAGGGCCCAAGGCCAGGCTGGACATTGGGGCTTGGAGCAGCCTGGCACAGTGGAAGGTGTCCCTGCCCATGACAGAGGTGGCCCTGGATGAGATTTAAGGTCCCTTCTTTTTGGTTCTTTGACTTGAACCTCTCCAGTTTCTGGCAACATCCAGTTCTGGGAAAAGTTATTTGGTATTGAGAACTTCATTAGGGTCTACAGGACTTTGAAGGGAAGAAGAGAAAGGTTGTTTTTATGTAGCACTTAATTGAGAGCCCAATAAAGAATTCAGGAGTGAAAATATTCACCTGAGGGAAGACAGACCGTGATTAAACTTCAGCAGAACTTTGCTGCCAAGTGAATAGATAATACAGGGATTAAACCCAGAGGATCATTACTACAGCTCAGCAATGTAACTTGTACTTATTAAGGAAAAGCAGAACCAAACTGCAATTCCTTTTCTTGAACCTGGCTGCTTCTTCAGGGATCTCGTCCATCACATGGCTGAGATTCAGGGCCCAAAAAAAGGTCCTGGAATTAAGGATTTGTTCTTAAGGTAGAGTTTGCTTCAAAGTCCTACATCTGACACTGACTTTCAAAACAGGAGTGTCCTTCTGATGGATCCTGGCCTCTGTAAATGTCTGACCACTGGGAGGGGAGGACAGGTATGGCCTCTGGATGCAAAAAGTTCCAGCTTGGTTAGACCTGGATGACTGATATTGAATGGTTCCAAGCTGCCTATTAACTGTGGAAACCATCTGTTCTTTGATATACTTTAAACAGAGACCTAATTAAAGTTCTGAAGGAGGGTGATGCTCACAGAAGCTTTGTTTCCTTCAAAAAAGCCCTTTAATAGCCTGGGCTTTTGTTATTCCTGCTTTTTGATCCCTTCCTGTTTGCTTACATCCTTTAAGACATAGATTCAAGTGCTCTGGGAGTTATTTGGCAAACTGGAAGATAATCTTTCATACTTCTGAATGAAGTATGCACTGATAAGTATCACTTAGCACTGATAAATGAGGGAAGAAGAGGAAAAGAATCAATTTCCATCCAATCTCCACATGGACTGTTTTATGCTTTATCTTTTTGCACTGGCAGCTTGCAATACAAATACTTTTTAGTGCAGTAGCTGGACAAAAGTTAGAATTAATTTATACCAAATATTAATCATAGAAACAGTGCAGCCCTGAATAAATGACAAAGAATAGAATTCCAACATTTTCTTTCTGGAATAGAAACCACTCTTTATTTGTGCATGTAATTGGGTTTTATTGCATTTTTCTATCATGGAGTCCACTCCTACCTTCTAACTTTTGCCCAGTTACTGGACTGAGAGGAACAAGAAAGGGAAAACTCACAGACTGGCAAAAGAAAAAGGAGAACCCTGAAGGCCAGTGAAACACCAGCTCACTGTGGCAGAGCCCAGAAAGGATCAGCTGGAGCAAGAAAGAAAAAAGAGGAAAAAACTTTTAGAAAGAGGAAAAAACTCTGCTCATTGCAGCTTCTGCAGCCACTGGCCTTTTCAGGATGACCCAGAATTAGGGGCAGCCTGTGTAAAAGTGATTTGTCTGCTGGATTCCAGCTTTTTCTGTTGCCATGGCAATATTTCACTTTCCCCCCTCCCCTTACTGGGAGACTGGGAATATTACTGTAGGATTTGATGGAGTGGTGCTCCCTTTACAGCAACAGCAGCTCTGAACTACCTGCTTGGGTAAGATAGAGAAATGGGATCATCAATTTTCAGTTTTCTGTGACAGCAATTTCTTTGAAGTCAAACAGTTCCTAAAAGCTGATGTTATCTCTTTGAGCTTTAGAGGCCACTACTATGATCAAAAACATTTTCTTCAACTCATTTTATCTTCTGCTGAGCCAGTGTTGGCCTCCTCTTCTGGGTTAGAAATTCCAGAGTGGAAGCTGCTTGGTATTTATGGCATGGATGAGCTTAAATTATTAAAGCTTATTTCACTATCTAACTTTGAAGAAGCACTTCCACATTCTTGTGTCACTTTTCTTCCAAAATAATCAGAAATGAGTATTTTGAGCTCCACAGAAAGCGTTTGACACACCCTGTCAAACTCTGCTAACTCTGTGTCAGGTTTTTAGAAGCCATCCAGTGCTATCACACCAGCTTCAAATTCACTTTAGTGACCTTCTGCACAAGAAAGAGAGTCAGAATTTTCTTTCAGCTGCTCAAGACTTCAAGGTTTTAATTGCTTCTGCAGTACCTGTCACTAAACTCAGTGAGCTGTGGCCCCATTAAGATTGTTCTCAAGCCAATTCTGTCTGCAAAAAACATGAAAGGATGAATTGTTAATGGGCTAAAAAGGATCCCTTGAAAGGCCTTTAAGTATTATTTTCAAATTCCTTTAGTATCAAAAAAGATTTGGGTGGCAATCCACCCAAAGGGTTTGATGAACATCAGGACAGGCTGTTTTCTCCCAGGCACTTTCTGACACAGTAAACAAAAACTAATGAGCTGTAATTAAAATCCCATTGTTTACTATGTATTACTTGGCAGAGGTAATTTTTGCACTCAAGTTAAAGTGTGGCTCGGTTCAGGGAAGTCACTCTGAGAGTGGCACTGGGAAATGGCACATTTATTTGTCACTTTGGTCTTCCCAGGTGAGTTTGCTCAGTTCATAAACAAATACAAAAGCATTTCTTCTGCCTTATTGCTTGCCCTGGAAATGACATTTTGAAAGGGAATTTCAGCCTTGTCCTTCACTGCTTATGATTCATCATCCCTGAGCATGATAAAGCCCAGAAAGACAGAAAGCCAGGTGAAGCCAGCCCCTAAAAAGACAAGTTAGAAGGTGACAGCATCTGTAGCACCTGCCTGGGAACACAGTCCTGGCAAATCTGACCAGATTGGAAAATCGATGTCTGTAATTGATGACAAACACATCCTAACTCAAATCAGCTGCTGTTTGCCTTCAGGCAGCACCACACACTCCACTTAACACTGCTAAACTGTGCTTGGCACAGCCACAGAGCTGGGTGTGGAGCAGTTTGCTGCTCAGGTGGGGAGGGGAAATCCTGAGTCAAGAGAGCTGCTCTGCAAAGGTTGGAGTGTCACATCCGTTGGTGATTCCTTCCACTGCTGGAGGTGTCACACTCATNGGTACAGCCACAGCCCCCAGAGCTGGGTGTGGAGCAGTTTGCTGCTCAGGTGGGGAGGGGAAATCCTGAGTCAAGAGAGCTGCTCTGCAAAGGTTGGAGTGTCACATCCATGGCTGCTTCCTTCCACTGCTGGAGGTGTTACATCCATCCCCACCCAGCCTTTAGAGGTTTCCTCTGCTGCTGGAGGTGTCACATCTATCCCCACCCAGCCTCAGAGCTTCCCCTCACTGCTGGAGGTGTCAAATCCATCCCACCCAGCCTTTAGAGCTTCCCTCCACTGCTGGAGNTTGATGACAAACACATCCTAACTCAAATCAGCTGCTGTTTGCCTTCAGGCAGCACCACACACTCCACTTAACACTGCTAAACTGTGCTGGGTACAGCCACAGCCCCCAGAGCTGGGTGTGGAGCAGTTTGCTGCTCAGGTGGGGAGGGGAAATCCTGAGTCAAGAGAGCTGCTCTGCAAAGGTTGGAGTGTCACATCCGTTGGTGATTCCTTCCACTGCTGGAGGTGTCACACTCATCCCACCCAGCCTCAGAGCTTCCCCTCACTGCTGGAGGTGTCAAATCCATCCCACCCAGCCTTTAGAGCTTCCCTCCACTGCTGGAGGTGTCACATCTATCCCCACCCAGCCTCAGAGCTTCCTTTTGGAAGTGTTGCTGTGTCTCAGTTGTCCTGCAAGGCAAAGGAGAGAAGGAAGGAGCTGAAATGAAGAAATAAACTCCTGGTTTGTAAGAAATTCCTGAGTTACAAGAACCTGTGTGTCTATTTTGTGGATGATTACTCTGCACCATAATCTGCCTGTTGCATGTGGATATTTTCCCCGTGGCTCTGGGCAAAGTACCTATTTTTGAACATAAATCGGATTTTTCTTCAAGTCCTGCCCCATTCAGATTTTATTTGTGTGGTGAAATGTTGCACTCCCTTTTGCAGGGAGCAGGTGTACCTCTTTAAAACTTCCATTTCCAAACTTTCCTTCCTCTTCTGAGACAGGAAAGCAAAGCAAAACAACCCCTTGGAATGGCAGCAGAGTGCTTGGGGAAGAGCTGGAGGTGTCTGCGAGGCATCATCTGTTCACTGGCAATGGAAATAGGGAAACTTGCACAAGGAAAAGCAACTCTTCAGTCATATTTCCTAATCTGGAGGGACAGGTGGGTGTGGGAAGTAATGACAGCCTGTAATAGCCTTGGCTGGCCATCTGCTAGGGGCTTTATTTGCTTTGTAAAATAGAGTGAATTTAATACTCAGTTTAGGAAAAAAAAAATTGTGCTGTGTGAAAATTCAGTCAGCAAAACAGACTTCCAGGAGGAGAGAGAATTACTCTCATCCCAAAAGCATTTGTAGGCATGGAGGTTCTGTAAATACATACATATATTTGGTTTTTTTACATGGACAGACACACATATATATAATTCTTCAGAAAATTATCAAAGATCTTTAGGGTATGCTTGGTTAGGTTGTTTGACTCTAGTGGGTTAAAGGGCTAGTCACAGAAACACAGGAAAAGTTTGAATTTTACACACTGAATAAATTGAAAGACATCAGCAGGAGCTTAAACACAGTCTTCAGTCAACAGCTTTAAAATAACACTTGAAGAGCTGTGAAATCAAACATTCAGAGTTTCAGAGATGGGGAAGTAGCAAAATTGGCATTTATAGCACACTCAGAGTTGGTTCATCTGCAGCTTTGGGTGTGTTTCCTTGAAGGCTGAGCTGCAGGAGGTTCATTCCTGCAGCAATATTTATTTGCTGAGGTCTCCACTAACCTGTAGCTGAGTCATTTCAGCTCAAAGCTGGAATTAACTTCTTTAGGGAATTTCATGGAGCTGCTTTCACAGGGAAGGGAAATGCCCAGCATGTTCTGATCCTGTGGTTTGTTGAGCAAAGCAGCAACCCAAGGCCAAGCTCTCTGATGGTATTTCATGGTGCAGGACTGAAAACCACATCTGGTGTGTCAGAGTGAGGATGGATCAGTGAGTTTATAATTCATAACTGTAGAATGATTTAGGTTGGAAAGGAGCTTAAAGATCACCTCATTCCAAGCCCCTGCTGTGGACACTTCCCACTGGACACTGTCTCACCCTCAAAGCTTGAGCAGAACCTCTGGTAGCAGTCACATCTACAGAGGTGAAGCATTAANGGAAACTTGCACAAGGAAAAGCAACTCTTCAGTCATATTTCCTAATCTGGAGGGACAGGTGGGTGTGGGAAGTAATGACAGCCTGTAATAGCCTTGGCTGGCCATCTGCTAGGGGCTTTATTTGCTTTGTAAAATAGAGTGAATTTAATACTCAGTTTAGGAAAAAAAAAATTGTGCTGTGTGAAAATTCAGTCAGCAAAACAGACTTCCAGGAGGAGAGAGAATTACTCTCATCCCAAAAGCATTTGTAGGCATGGAGGTTCTGTAAATACATACATATATATTTTAAAGGTTTTTTTACATGGACACACACATATATATATAAATTCTTCAGGAAATTATCAAATATCTTTAGAGTATGCTTGGTTAGGTTGTTTGGCTCTAGTGGGTTAAAGGGCTAGTCACAGAAACACAGGAAAAGTTTGAATTTTACACACTGAATAAATTGAAAGACATCAGCAGGAGCTTAAACACAGTCTTCAGTCAACAGCTTTAAAATAACACTTGAAGAGCTGTGAAATCAAACATTCAGAGTTTCAGAGATGGGGAAGTAGCAAAATTGGCATTTCTAACACACTCAGAGTTGGTTCAACTGCAGCTTTGGGTGTGTTTCTTTGAAGGCTGAGCTGCAGGAGGTTCATTCCTGCAGCAATATTTATTTGNAAAGATTTGGCTTTTTATACTTTATTTCACGGCCTATCATTTGCCCATTACAGGCTTGTTTTTACTGAATTCCCACTGCATTTCATTTCTTTTTAAAAACATTTTCTTATATACTCATCTGAAATGTCTTTATGTCTGCATGCTGGGAACATCCACATCTCAGCTCTCTTTGATGATGTTCTCTCTGCTTAATTCGGGTGCTTTTCATATTTGGTGCACTAATTGGCTTTTCAGAGCCTGGCTTTTCATCTCTGCATGACAGATCTTAGTGCCTTAAACCCATTTTTTACCTTTGTTTCCTCTCCCATTCTCCAGCTTTTCTCCCCCACTTTTATTAGTTCTGTGCCATTGTTTTTCCTGTGAGCAATGTGTAATCACACAGATCAAAATTGCTTCAAATTAACTTTTTGCCCAATTCTTTCCTTGCTGTGAAAGCTTATTTCAGGTAGACTGACTGAAGCAATGGGATAAAATCTGGAGTCTGACAGGATATGTGGAGTCAACTAATAAATATAGACCTTTTAAAAACTATTTGTGCCTTCCTGCATGGCATCTGCTTGCAAAGGGAGAATTCCCTTGCTTCTGTTTCACCCTTCACATCAAATGTCTTATTTGAAATAAAATATTTTTTAAAAAAATCCCAAACCACTAAAACACACCCTAAAATGTTTAGCCCCTCACCCAAAAAGGAATAAATTCCCAAAACTAGATCTCATATATAGGAACCTTTTTTCAGCATTAAGGTTGATTTCTGCTAAGGAAAAATGTCATATGTAAGGGAAGNCTTAAACACAGTCTTCAGTCAACAGCTTTAAAATAACACTTGAAGAGCTGTGAAATCAAACATTCAGAGTTTCAGAGATGGGGAAGTAGCAAAATTGGCATTTATAGCACACTCAGAGTTGGTTCATCTGCAGCTTTGGGTGTGTTTCCTTGAAGGCTGAGCTGCAGGAGGTTCATTCCTTCAGCAATATTTATTTGCTGAGGTCTCCACTAACCTGCAGCTGAGTCATTTCAGCTCAAAGCTGGAATTAACTTCTTTAGGGAATTTCATGGAGCTGCTTTCACAGGGAAGGGAAATGCCCAGCATGTTCTGATCCTGTGGTTTGTTGAGCAAAGCAGCAACCCAAGGCCAGGCTCTCTGATGGCATTTCATGGTGCAGGACTGAAAATCACATCTGGTGTGTCAGAGTGAGGATGGATCAGTGAGTTTATAATTCATAATTGTAGAATGATTTGGGTTGGAAAGGAGCTTAAAGATCACCTCATTCCAAGCCCCTGCTGTGGACACTTCCCACTGGACACTGTCTCACCCTCAAAGCTTGAGCAGAACCTCTGGTAGCAGTCACATCTACAGAGGTGAAGCATTAAAAAACACCCACCCAAAAAACCCCCATCCCAAAGATTAAGGCAGTGCTCAGGTTTCATAGCAATGCAGTATTTTCTGTCCTGATTGCAAGGCTAACCTCTGACTGTAGGGAATTTATTATTTGAAAGGAAAAAATCCTCACATGAAGAGCAGACATAGCACCATTTCCACATGTACTGCAAATCCTCATGGCATGGTGACAACTCAAATATTAACTTGAGCTCAATGAGAATTCTGGGGGTTGAGTTGACATCAGCTTGAGGTACTGATTGCCTCCAGAAATATAAAATACTCAAGGATACGGAGACAGGATTCATTCAGCCTGTAGAAGCACCCACATCCCTTAATTCAGGGTTCTCATATCTCAGTGTAAATACTTTGCCAAAATATTTTCTCATTGGATTTGGGGTTTTAAACACACTTTTGTCAGTAATTGCTAGAAACTCAAGCAACTTTTTATTCATTATTCAATAGTTTTCTTTATCCAAATGGAAGAGGACTAGAAAAAACCATTTCTGTTTGATCTCCTTTCCATAAGAGCCATCAGATGACCACTCCCAATACAGAAAAAATACTTACAAATTTGATTTTCATATCAAAGCAGTTCTCAGTGTGTTCAGACCTCTAGGAGCATCTAAGTTGCTTAATGGGAGATACAATTTTCAAGACATTTTTTAATCATTTAAAGCATCAATGCTAATGTTGGTCCTTATTTTTTGTTCTGGTAGCATGGCTATTATACTGGAATCCATCTTTCTGCTCATTAACACTCCAAGAGATTAAATAAAAACATGCATCAAGCAACAAATGTGCCTTCTGAGTTTTGATGTTTATGGCACAGAACCTCATAATCTCAGCCTTAAAGTGTTTTGTCAGTGTTAGACACTACAAAGATTTGGCTTTTTATACTTTATTTCACGGCCTATCATTTGCCCATTACAGGCTTGTTTTTACTGAATTCCCACTGCATTTCATTTCTTTTTAAAAACATTTTCTTATATACTCATCTGAAATGTCTTTATGTCTGCATGCTGGGAACATCCACATCTCAGCTCTCTTTGATGATGTTCTCTCTGCTTAATTCGGGTGCTTTTCATATTTGGTGCACTAATTGGCTTTTCAGAGCCTGGCTTTTCATCTCTGCATGACAGATCTTAGTGCCTTAAACCCATTTTTTACCTTTGTTTCCTCTCCCATTCTCCAGCTTTTCTCCCCCACTTTTATTAGTTCTGTGCCATTGTTTTTCCTGTGAGCAATGTGTAATCACACAGATCAAAATTGCTTCAAATTAACTTTTTGCCCAATTCTTTCCTTGCTGTGAAAGCTTATTTCAGGTAGACTGACTGAAGCAATGGGATAAAATCTGGAGTCTGACAGGATATGTGGAGTCAACCAATAAATATAAACCTTTTAAAAACTATTTGTGCCTTCCTGCATGGCATCTGCTTGCAAAGGGAGAATTCCCTTGCTTCTGTTTCACCCTTCACATCAAATGTCTTATTTGAAATAAAATATTTTTTAAAAAAATCCCAAACCACTAAAACACACCCTAAAATGTTTAGCCCCTCACCCAAAAAGGAATAAATTCCCAAAACTAGATCTCATATATAGGAACCTTTTTTCAGCATTAAGGTTGATTTCTGCTAAGGAAAAATGTCATATGTAAGGGAAGTGAAATGAAATGATGGAAAATTGAAATAATTTCGTAAACCCCAAAGGATTGCCACCCATTCCCTAAGGGGTGTCAAAACCAAACAACTTCAATATTTTTCCTCATTTTTAAAAATTGTTCCAACTCATGGTGGTGGCTGGGAGCAAAGCAGGGACTCATTAGGGATTGTGGATGGGGCAGGAAAGAGGGAAAGGAAATCCCCTTGTCCATAGCTCTGTTCCTTACTTGGGAATTCAGATAGTTCTGAGACAATGCAGCAATGAAACTAATTCAGCCACATGCCATGGCAAAAGTACCTATGTGCTCATAAAATGAGGCACTGGTGGAAATGGAATGTTCAAAACCCTATGGCTGAACTGGAATATATTTAATCTCTCAATATGAATGCTTATTTCTGTCCAATGCCTCACTCTGGTTTTTTCAGCCTGCTAAAATTATTTCCAATACAAGCAGCAGAGCCTGGATTTTACAGGGGAAGAAGACTTGGCAGCCTGTATCTGTTTCCTTAAAAAACACTTTGTGAAGTGCATACAGTGAATTAATTAGGAAACAGAATAGAGAAATCCAAAGCTTTGCTCTTTATTAGGCTCACTAGACAGACTAATTAATATTGCTAGTTAATCAGGTTTGGTGACTAAGTGGCCAAATCCAGCTGGTTGGGAAAAAAGCAAAGCAACTGAAGCCTGACTCCCCCTGATGGGGTGATGAGCCTCTGCAGTGAAATGGATGGAAAATTTATTTATGACAGCACAGGATACAATTGTTGGAGATTCTTGGACACCTTTGCACCTTGCATCCTTTGATTTTCCAATACTGGAAGCAAAGGGATCTGAATGACAAATATAAACATTCAAAATGAGTTGGGAAACTTGTCTTCAATACTTGGATTTTGCCAGGCTCTGTGCCCAGCCAAGAAAACACTCAACACATCCCTGTCTGAAAGTGTCATAATTTTACACAGGGAATTGTCTCTGTGCCAAATGGATCACCAAATAATTGAAGCACAAAACTGCCAGAATGTTCTTGTCAATAACAACAAGAAAATTAGTAATTCTAAATATGAATTCTAGAAAAAGCTCTCATATTATGTGAATAGGGTCACACTGTTACAGTGTTACAGTGATCTTGTAAGCTTGGATTTCAAACTAAAATAAGTTAAAAAAATTGGTACAAACCTCCTGAATGTCAAGGTTGATGGTTTTGTGGTTTTTGTTTTCTATTTTTAATGTGTTATTCTAACATATTTTGTACAGAAAAATTATTTTTCGCAGGTTATCTCACATAAAATAATTTTAATTACTTTTTTTCTGCCATTGAACAAAATCACTAAAAGTTATTTCTAAACACAACAAAAATTATAAAGCTGTTTAGTGCCAAAAAGTTCAGCTCAAAAAGTAATTTTCTGTTCCAAAAAGCAGGAAATGGGATCCACTTTGATTCACTGAATAAAAAGGCAGAGCCTACTGGAAGACTTCAGCTTTTTTATTGTTTTTTTTCCATTACTGCAGAAGTGCTTCAAAAGCCATAATGAACCTTTTAACTGTGAATAATTTCACCCAAGTGCTGTTTGCTTCAGGAAGACTCTGCCCTCTCTTGCACCTTTGGTGACTGTGCTCTGGGCTTGCAGTGAAATTGTTCCCAATGGTTCCAATTCCCAGTGATTGACTCTTGGAAATGCTCAGAGCTGAGAGTGTGGCAGAAGAAATTGAAACCTAAACACCACCTTTGTTAAAAGTTTTGATTCAAGGGAGCATTTTATGCCTGCTTTGTTTCTTAAACAGACTTGTTTGTGTGGTTGTCAAAAACCAAATTAAAGGCACAGTGTGTCTGCCGTGCCGAATACAGGAATTCTTTTCAAACTGGCTTTTTCAGTAATGATGCTATTCTTTCTCTTCTTTTTAGAAATGGCTGTTTGAGAAGGCAGTGATGTGTGTTAGCAACAACTTCGTGAATAGTTATTACAGTTCTCCTATTTATTGGTCAAAATAGAGAGAAACATGAGAATTTTGTGAAGTGAAAGAGTGGTGCTGCTGCCTCAGTGCAGTGCTGTCATCCTTCAGTTTAGGAGTTCCTTTCCTACTGTAAAGGCCAGTATTTCTGAGAGGGAATGGCACAGTAAATTTGATAAACTTGATCCAAACACACAGAACCTGTAATTACAAGGTATCCCTTATCAAGGTAATGTGCTTGTGGTTTTAGGGAGAATTAAGCCTGGAATTCTGCTGGGGGAGTATCCAAACATTTCACTGTGGTCTCTTATATTGAAAAACAGATCTAATTATTTTTACTTACAAATGTTCTTCCTCCCTATGGAGGGACTGCAAGATAAATTGTGCAATTAGTAGATTGTTTTAATTCTCACACCTATCTGCTATTAAATGACTTTTTATTAAATGCTTTTCAAATCCTTTTAGTAATGTTATCTCAATACTTGTAGCTTATCAGTGGAGTATATGAGGCAGTTCCAAATAACATTTTGTTTCTCTCAAGCTGTATCAATATGAAAAGAATTTAATAAGGGACTGGTCTTGGGATGTTTGCTGTAATGAGCAAGCTTAGTTTCATTAAGATAAAATTAAAATTTAATGGCAGAATACATGACCTAAAATCTTTAAGAGAGTGTGTAGTGATACACTTCTGTGCAGGCAACTTGACTGGATCTAGTCCTAGGTTTTATGGCAGCTGATTGATAATTAATTGTCCACAGTTAATGGTACTTCAGGATTGGATAGTTATTGGTAAACACATTTCTGGAGGTTTGAAACTAAACTCTTCAGAGGAATATCATCCTCCAAGAGAGTGCCAACTGTCCAGGTAAGAAACAACCAGCCAGTTTGGACACTGGTTCAGGCAGAGTTTGGTGGCAGAAGCTGAGATCCAGTTTGAAATGATAAAATGTTCACACATCATCAATGCCCTTGCAGAGTCTAGTGAATTTTTGAATTTGATTTGGTCCCTGGAAAACAGCAGTGAGGGAGCTGCTTATGTAAGTAAGATTAGCATCTGTGCTTATGCTAGTTAGAAAAAAAAAATAGGAAGGTTATCAATGCTTCAAATCACTGAGTGAAATCAAAAGGAAAAAAAAATAGCCCATAATGGCACATCCATGCTGTGGTGTAATTATGTGCATCACCCTTTCTCTGATTAAATGCAATTCAAGCTTGTGTTAAAAAGAAAAAAATCATGTAACAATTACAAACCACCCTAAAATCCCTACACCTGTTTCTGGTTTATCAACTGCTCCAACCACAATCCTACAGACCTTTGGGGCAATCAGCAGCCCCAACCATGCAGTGTCTCCATGCTTTATTTGGGGCACTGGTAATTGCAGCATTAAATCCACAGGTATTAGATGGGTTTCAAGGCCTCTGCAGCTTTGTGTTCTCACTGTGCTTCTGGACATGGGAGCAGCTGGTTCCTGCCTCCTTCAGGGTTCTGTATCCTCTGTATCCACAGACCAGTTGTGGTAAGGGATGATGGGGTGGGAGTTTTGTTCTCCTCTGGACCTTGCTTTGTGCCCAGCTCTGCATTAGAACTCCTTCCTAGTGTGGATAAAACTGAATCACCTCCTTCCTCTACAGCAAATACAGAAGTCAGAAATTGAAGCTCTTCAGTTCAGTGGGTGGTGTGTGTTTGGTGTTTAAGTTGATAGCCTTGCATTTTTATATCAGTGTACTTGATAGAATTACTGCTTTGTCTGTAGTCTTTCAAGTTGCTGCTAAATTGAAGAATGCCAGTTTCCTGAACACAGGATAAATCTACTTTATCTCTTAAATTAATTAGCAGGAGACTGTATAAACACTAGAAATAATTTAATAAAGGGGGGACTCCAGATGGCTGAAGGTAGGCTCAGGCATTCAGAACATTCCACAGCCTAATTGCAGTACCATGCACAGCCATACGTCCTGGTGCTTTGGGGAATTTACAGATGAGCTGCACTGCAATCTGCTGAGAGGCAGAATAGTCACAGGGCTTTATTGTCACACAAAAAGCATAATGTCTATTGAAGGAAACTAATTGCTGACAGTTTTTGAGCTGGCTTCGGTGCTCGATACATTTGTTCTGCCCTGTAGATTCCTGCTTCAAAAAAGAAAGTACACACATGCAAATAGAAACATACTGCTCCAATCTCCATGGCATTTCTGTACAATTTCCCTCCAATTTCCCTCCAATGACTCCAAGCTCCCTTTGTCTGTACAGGTGTTTGGTTGGTAGTGGGATTTTTCCAAAGGTTCTCTTTCAGTGCAGCTCTGGTGAGAGACCCTGCCTTGCATAGCCCATGTCCTGAATAACAAACTTCAAATTATGTGCTTCAGCACATCCTTCTCCCCTTTCAGGGGGCAGCAAGAGAACAGAGAGGTCCAGTTTCTCCTTGGGGATGTTCTGGGGTGCTGCTCTCATCTGAGAGCAAAGAAAGAGCTGTAATTCAGGACTCTGACCCAGAGACACCTGCAGAAGAGAAGGGAATCCTCCAAACATCTGTGTTTCTGATCTCCAGTGGCCACTGTGGCATGGTTTTGTTCACAGTATTTTTTTTCCTTCTTTTGTCCTTCTCTTGCTGAGGAAAATCCAGCAGGCACTGTCAATGTGACCTTCAAGACTTAAAATACCCACTCCTAACTGACTTAAAATAAACCCAAATTACAGCCTGGCTGCAGAGGGCTCACCTGTATTTAAAATGAAGGGGGTTTATGCCACAGACTAGTTTCCAGAATTCATTGAGGCACCCCCATGCAGAGAGATGCAGAGTTGTGATTACTCAATATTAGCAATGCATTCTTGGTAAGTCACTTGGAGGTGCAGAAAAGTTTGTACTGCAGTTCAATGGCTTCTCCAGGAAGCAAGGGGGATCTGTACATTCTGCCAGGTGCTTTTGGGACTGTGCTTTAATTTTTTTCCCCTGTGAGCTCTCATTATTAATTCTCTGCCCAGTGAAAAGCCATTTATCTGTTTTTCAATGCCAATCTTGGAGCAGTGGAGAGCTCCTGCTGAAGGAAGGGCACCTCATGTGTCACAAGAACTGGAAGGTCATCAGCCTTGGAAGGGCTGTGTGTGGGCATTGAGGTTGTGTGAGGGAATTCAGCAGCCAGACAAAGAGAAAATGAGTTTGTAGTGATTAATTAGCTGGGATTGCTGTTGGGTTTTTCTGATGAAATGTGCTCCTCTGATTTGATTGCCTTGGTTTGGGCACCCAAGGAAGTCGTGGTTACCACTGGGATACCTTTGTCAGTGTGGAAAATGATTGAGCACACAATTTGTATCTGAAAAAGAAGTAGTTGTGCATGGATTGATTGAAATGGAGCACAGGGATCTGCAGTCACACCCTCCTGGGATCTGCAGTCATGCCTGGGCTTGGGCCCAGCAGGATTGTGAAAGGGTGGGAGCATTCAGAGCTGGGAGACTACACGTGTGAGTTGATGACCAGAGGTATCAGGAGTGTCTCCAGCTCAGTGAGTTGGAATCATTAAATATTTTGGCTTTAAGGGACCTTTAAAGGTCACCTCATCTAGCCCCCCCTGCAGAGAGCATGTTCAACTAGAGCAGGTTCCTGTCTGACCTGTCTGACCTGACCTGGGACACTTCCAGGGATGGGGCATTGTCCTGGGTTGCAATGTAAGATGTGCCCAAAGTGTGTATTCTGTCACCATCTCCATGAGCTGTTAAAACCAGGTGGGGCAGTGTTTTCCCTGCCCCCTCCCTCCGGACTCTCTCCTGTTAATTGCCCATCAATGCCCTGCCCAAGGCTCACAGGTAATTAATTCCCTTTGGGAGCTGTCTCTGCTTAATGGGCAATCAAGGACCTCTTGTATAACTCATGGAATGACATCAGCCCATCGTGAGATGCTCTGCCCAGGGGGGAGGAGCCAAGCATTCCCACCTGGATATAATCTGGGTTTAAGGACAGCACAAACCCTCACCGACTGGATTCCCAGAGGACAAGAGCTACCAGACCTTTGTACAGGATCACTGCTTCAGCAAGACCACTTCATCTGGACTGCTACCACCACCCTAATGAAGAGGGTGTCAGGTTGGATTCTGACTCTCTCAAGGGTCTTTTTCTTTTTTTACTGTTGTGTTTATTTTATAATTTTCCTGTTAAATTGTATTTCTGACTTAGAGTCTCTCTCTGGTTTTGCTTTCAAACCAGTACAGGCATCCACCACCTCTTGGGCAACCTGTGCCCTGTTCATGAAGTAATCCTGACAGAGTAACAGTTCACACCTTCTCCTCTAAGTAAAATAAAGCAAAAATGGCAACAACAAGAAGTTTAGACGTTGGAGAAATTATTCCTTTGCAATATTAATGTAGAGGCTGGATAATGTACCAGGGGAGCACTGCCAACACAAATTTGACAAAAGAATGAGTGTGGATTATAGGAATAAAACTATTCAACCTCCTCTTGGCACCTGCTCTAATCCATCAGACCTCTGGGAAATTCAAATGTATAAGCAACTACTGGAACAAAACAATCACTATTGCTCTCCTATTTTAAAATTTCATGTGCCTGGTCATGAAGGGGAAAAAAAACAAAAGATCTGAAAATGGTTACAGATTTATCTCCTGCCTTATTTAGGCAGCTCACGTCTGGGATGCAAGTGTTGTAGTGCTGAAAATCGATTTCTGGACAAAATGGGGATCAAAGAGGTAAAAATTGGAACTCAAACCATGTTTTCATCATCAGCCAGACTTCAGACAGCTGCATGGTGGGGAGGCTTAGCAGCAGGCTGAGCTGTGGCTTGATGATATGATAAACCTGGCTTTTCAATCAGTGATGGAGGATCAGAAATGCTGCGACTGCCTGACACAAAGCTCTGATCAGAGAAAACTTGCTTGGAAGGTTGAACTTTTGTTTAAAGGAATGTTTATGGATTATCTTTGGAACGGGAAGGTTTTGTGCCATGCCTGGAGCTTTGTCAGTGGGCATGAATTTGACAGAAGGGAGCATGAAATTCAGGCTGTGCTCTCTGACTAACCAGAAATGCACAGC
This sequence comes from Alaudala cheleensis, assembly GCA_013398995.1. Classification (NCBI taxonomy): domain Eukaryota; kingdom Metazoa; phylum Chordata; class Aves; order Passeriformes; family Alaudidae; genus Alaudala; species Alaudala cheleensis. The sequence goes on along the minus strand of VWYE01018931.1, from coordinate 5,528 downwards.
TTGTACAGTTGGTGATTCAGGGTTGTTTTTATTTTTTTTTTTTTAATAGAAATATTTGCTATTTTTTGAAAGGGGGATGCCTAGTTTTTGAGGGATGTTTTTAAAAGATATATCTGAAAGCTGAAGCTGTCCAGAGAAGGGTGGTGAAGCTGGGGAAGGATCTAGAAAGATCTTACAAGGAGCAGCTGAGGGTGTTTAGGCTCTGTTAAATGGCACAGGATTTCCAGAGGGATTACACNACTGCCTGACACAAAGCTCTGATCAGAGAACACTTGCTTGGAAGGTTGAACTTTTGTTTAAAGGAATGTTTATGGATTATCTTTGGAACGGGAAGGTTTTGTGCCATGCCTGGAGCTTTGTCAGTGGGCATGAATTTGACAGAAGGGAGCATGAAATTCAGGCTGTGCTCTCTGACTAACCAGAAATGCACAGCTTGTACAGTTGGTGATTGAGAGATGTTTTTATTTCTTTTTTTTTAAATAGAGATATTTGCTATTTTTTGAAAGGGGGATGCCTAGTTTTGGAGGGATGTTTTTTAAAAGATATATCTGAAAGCTGAAGCTGTCCAGAGAAGGGTGGTGAAGCTGGGGAAGGATCTAGAAAGATCTTATGAGGAGCAGCTGAGGGTGTTTAGGCTCTGTTAAATGGCACAGGATTTCCAGAGGGATTACACATGAACCTCGTGAAAATTTCTCAATGTATTGCATAGAATCTATGGCACATTAGTTTCTAAGAAGTTAATTTTATAACAGAAATCAGTGCAAACTATATATATTTATTTATGTACATTGACTGTGTTCCTACATCTACAAGTTTCCAAGATCTAGGGACATGGTCCAGTCATAGGCAGGAAAATTCTTTTGCAATGATAATAATAATCTGAGTTTCCTTTCCAAAGCAACAAGCTACTTTTACTTTTTTTTTTCCTGTTAAAAAAAACATACTGGTTACAGAAGGAAAGAAAATAAAGGTCCCTAATCTCAGTTATTAAATAAATACCTTATTTAGCTGATCAAAACATTTATTGTAAGAATAGTGAGATGTATTTTTTTAATTCCAAGGTATGCAATTATTTTTTAAGTAGGTGAATGAAATCTGTGGGTGGTGAAAAACAACCCCATACAGAAGGACTAGCAGATGTGGTGTTACTTGTTTCTCTCTGTCTTCTGTAAGTCAAGAAGTTTATCTCAAATGAATCAGGTCCTGGTAAAAGGACTCCCAAAATGACAGAACCTTTCCTCTCTAGTTCTTCCAGCTGAGGGATGTTTCTCCCATCTTCTTAGTGAAAAAAAAGCCCTTATTTATCATCAGCATCATAAATTCCTTTGCTCACTTTTATTTTGACTCTATCCAGATCCTGTTTTCTTAAATGACTGTATTAAAACAAAATGTTCATTGCACAGGGGCTGACCTCTGGTAAACTCGCATGCCTTTAATTTCTTCTGCCCTGTTTATGAGCTCTACCTTACAAAATATCTGGAAAAATACAAGATTTGGAGTCTGGGCAAATGCTCCAGAGAGGAAAGGATGAGGGAGTGGTGTCCTCCAGAGCCTGTGGGTTACCAAGAGCTCTGCTCTGGCTGTGACTCCCCAGCTCCAGAGGCTGCCCCTCTGAGAAGCTGCAGTATTTACAGCTTAGCTCAATGCCAACCACACTTCTTGGGAATTTCCCATGGCCTGAAGTGTCTGAGGATCTGCTCTTAAGCCAAGCCCTTAAAATCACTGTCAAATAAACACAGCAGAGCATCAGACTGCAGCTGCCTGTGCTCAGACCTTGGATGACTTGAGCCAGCAGTGCCACCTCAAACTCAGCCTGGTGTCAGCAGAGTTTCCTGGCTTTCCTCTTTACCCCTTCTGCTTTTATCCCCCTCAGACCTCACTTGTGCCCCTGGGCCTTGCCCTCCACTCGGTGGTGATGGCTTGTGAGAGAAAACTGGCTCCTTTTAGGAACTGAATGAGCAGATACTGAGCTGGTGCAAAGTTTGATGCTGTTCAGATGGAACCCCTGAGGCCACCAAGTGACCTCTATTGCTCTGTGTTCTTTTTATACCCTTAAAAGAATATAATCTTTGGGAAGTGAGGGGGAAAGATGTGCTTCTGAGTTACTCAGTGAAGCTTTGGAAGAAGCAGCACAATTCCAGCAGCCACAGCTGGGCTTGCTGAGCCCTTCTGGTGCTTTTTTTGAGAATCTTGCAGTTTATTCCTTGCTCTATGACCTTGAAAGTATTTTAGCATGATGTGTGTGTGAAATTTATCTGTTGGTGAATTGTCCTGTTCAAAACACACAGGATTGTTGTATGAAGCACCAGTTGTTTGTTGGGTGAGGTTGACAGGTCATAGAGTGTTTGGTACAGCTTAAAAAATGGGAGTGTGCTTTTAGAAACTGAAGATAAATTCCACCAGGGTAAAAGAGAGATGCTTCTGCCTTTATGGAGAGGTTAATTTCTCTGCTTTCTCCTTGATTAAATTACAGCTGGCAAGGAGGCTCCTGGGGGGATAAAAACAGTTCCTGTAAGAAATGCTGTCCATTCTTTTAAAGAGAAGTTAGTCAGAGGAGTTTGAACTTAGAAGTAATCTAACTATGGTAAAAGTGGTACAAACTAAAGACTCAGTTGTCTGCTGAAACAACACAAACCACAACTTGTGTCTCAGTTTTTTGCTGTGGTTTTGTACAAATAGATGTAAATAAACAAATAACTGGGTGGGAAATGGAATTACCACACTTAGGGACACAGTGCTGAGTTCTCAGGGAGACATTTCAGCTCCCACTGTGGGGCTGGTGGAGCCTGATGAGAGGAGCAGACTGAGTTAGTTACACGATTTCTTGGGGAATTTCCAGCAGAACAGTTGGTTCCTCTGTCCCTGACTAATTTATCAATGTCTTTTTGCCTTGTTGATCCAGCCAGATGGTTCCCAGACTCAGCACTTGCCTCTCCTTACGTGCTGCACCCAGCATCTTCTGGAGAAAGGGTAGAGTCAGTTTTCTCATCTAGGGAATCCTTATAAATAAAGCAAATTTAGGAAATAATTTGTGCCTTCAGACAGTCTGCTGTGCTCAGCCACCACTTGTGCCTTGTTCTGGTGAATGTGGGAAGGCACTGCCTTTTCCATCCACTGTGGAAAGCCTGTCTGACCTGGTGATAATTATCCAACAAATTCCAGAGGACTGTGATTTAAATCACATGCAAATTTAACAGTACCACTCTAGGCCAAGAAGTTACAAATGCAATTAAAAAATTGATATTATTTATCATAAAACATTACTTGCAATGCTATTTTTTTTTCACTTGTCAGCCTAGTCTCATTGTTTTCCCTGGATTTATAGCAATGGCAGTTTTGCTCTTTATTTTGATTTGCAAAGGTGAGCAGAAATACTGTTCCTTGTTATTGCAAACTTTATAGTGGAGAAACCAGAGGTAACTCACTTGATTTCACCTAAAGATATCTCCAAGCAGTTAAGGGAAAATGATGTATTTCTGCCAAGCCATTAAGAGAATAATTTGCTAAAAAGTTGCCCTTGCCTAAGTCTTGTTTTTATGGAGCAATCATAATTAGTTAGGGCTGCTCCAAGTGTCAGCCAGGAGTCAGGGTGCTTCAGGGAAATAAGTCCAGCAAGTTTATTGCTTCCCAGTTTGGAGTGCTGGCCTGCCTCAGCAACGTGCAGCATGCCAAATGGTTTCTGATGGGATGGAAACTCAAGTTCTATTCCTTCTGAAGGTCACAACATATTAAATGTATCACAAATATACATAAACAGCCATAAAATGCAAATTCACTTCCTCTGTCAGGCAAAATTTCCTGTAATGTGTTTCTAGTTGATTTCTTTTACTTGGCTTCTGCTGAAATCAGGTCTGTAAGATTTATTTATGGAGTGGCTGAGTTGGTGTCCATTGGTATTTCATTGTTTTGTTGGGATTTTTTTAAGAGCTCAGTTTACACCACTGAACTCCCCAGTTCCATATTTATTTATATCAGATAAAATATAATGAGGGTTTTTTTTCCCTTTAGTGAGGAAAAGAAGTCTGAAAATAAAGTTGCAGAGATCCTTGGAGAGAAAAAATGTGTGATCATAACTTAGGACTGACTTCTTTTGTCTGAAGATGTGTGATATGTTTTAGGAGCATTTTATCTTTCAATAAAATGATTTTCAGCTGCCTGAGTTCACAAGAAACAGCAGCAAAATATTTTTTTTGTTTGATGCTCAGAGTTTTGAATACCTCTGGTTGACAGGATTATTCATGAAGGCCCTTGGAAGATTTTGTGAGGCTGTCTTTTGGCTTTGCCATTATTCACTAGGGTAAACTAGAATTTAAAAAAATCAGAGTTTTAGTTTGCCTTCAAATAATTTGTATTTAATTTATGCTACAGTTTGCTCTGGCTTGTTGTAACAATATCAATTAGTCTTTATCCTTTGTTTTTGAAAGAATCCCCACAACCTGCAAACAGAACTGGAAACTCCAACAACAATCTTCTGTCTGTCTAAACTGTGATTTATGACCATTTATTTGGTTTTTAATAGTCCTGAACTTGGCTGAAATTAATAACCTTTCCTTTCTCTTCCTATAATGAAAGAAGGCTGTGCAGCTTCCATGCAGGTTTTGGTTTTGTGTTTGAAGACAGCTAGAGAAATTTGGGCATTTAGAGCAATTTGCTGCATCTCCCAGTCTCTAAAAAAAGAGGCAGGCAATCTTCTGCAAGAGTTAATGAATGTAAATGTATAAAAAGCCAGGGTTTCTGTTCAGACCCAAGACTTCTGCTGGAGAAGGAGCTGTTTGAGATGCTCCTCGTGGGGCACGAGAGAGGAGTCACCTCAACTCTTGCTTTAGAAATGCTGAGGAGGTGAATGGTTGTGCTTATTTAAGTACTGTGGTGTGAATTCCATAAAAGTATTTTATCTTTTTAAGACTTAAATAAAATTAAGGTTTGGAGGAAGCTTCTCTGTCTGAAACACTATTTCCAAAATCAGGTTTCTAATTCTAAAATCATCTTTCTAATGTAAGGCATCTCTATAGTCAGCAGAAAAACTGACCCTTGAGGAGTCAGTTCATCAGGAGCAAGGTGGGGGGAACTCCATCAGGTTGTGCCTCTCCCCCTGGATTATTTTTGGGAGGGTATGGAAGGAAGGAGGTGACAGAAAAGCACTTGGTTACTGTCCTCAGGCAGTGGAACTAAGAACAAGAACAGTTCAGCCCTAAATAAGCAGTTGCACCTTGATGAGTTCAGTTTCTGCAGTAGCCATGGCTCCTGAGCCTGCTGTGCAGGTCAGATCTGATGCCAAATATGCAGTGACTGGCACCTCAGTGTTTATTCCCGGTTTTCTACTGCAGCTGTTATCAAATTACTGAGTTTTCTACCTCTGTGTCTGACTGCTGTCAAGGGGAACAGTCTGCCTGCAGTGATTGATGGCAGCTTTTCCCATCACTGCTGCCTTCTGATTATGTTTTCCAGGCATACCTACATCAAATGTTATTATGAAAGATTCCTGCTTTGTAATGTCATTATGCAGAGAGAAGAAAGAATTAAAAGCA
>VWYE01018928.1:0-34826 GCA_013398995.1 Alaudala cheleensis | reverse complement strand
TTTAAAAGATATTTTAGATGATGTTTCTTCCAAGCAGCCCCACAAGACATCATTATTACATATTTGTACATCTAGAAGCAAGTGGTCTCAGTCCCAATGTTGGTGTGAAGAGTTCTTACATCAAGCAGAGAATTACTGCACTTCCTCAAGTATCTGGCTTCTCCCATCCTACCCACATACTGTGCATGTACAGCTGAGGCTCACTTGGCTTGGAGTGGCATTACAGCAGCCTTCTGTTGAAGTGGTGAGCTCTACAAGGGAATACTTCCTTCTGTTGTACTGTGCAAGAAACCTAATGTCAACACAATATAGTTTAAATACATATTATATTCCTATAAATACATTTCTATTTCTTTGGACTTTGGAAATTTTTTCCCATTAGAAGTTAATTCGCCCAGGAAGCAATTCAGTCTTATCTGGAAATAAAGAATCACACACTTTCTCCTTCTATTACAGAAGTCAACTGCAGCAAAATCTGAACTGAGTAGTATCCATACCCTTTCAGTCATAAAAAAACAACAGTGAAAGTCATCAAGAAGTAGAAGGTGGAGGAGGCCTCTATAGGGAAATGTGTTCAACTGGATATTCCTAAAAGAATTTCAAAATGGCAGGATCAGAAAGGGTTAGCTAAGCTATTAATCTCAGTTCAAAGAACATGCAAGTAAATTCCCTGGTGCACAGAGAACTAGATTGAATCCTTATGAACATGCTGACCTGCTGGATCTGAACATTATAGTGCAAACAAAAAATATAAAAAAAAAGAAATAAAAGAAGCCAAATAAATATATTATTTTTCTATATAGCAGTAGCTTATTTCCAGCTCAATAAATCATATTTTTCTTTTTATTTTTTCATTTTTTTCTTTCCTCTAAAATAAAGAGAACAAAAGGGGTTTAGTTTTCCCTTTTTAGTTTTCTCTTGGTAGTAATCTTTATCCCTTTTGTTGAAAAACTTTACTCTCTGTCTCCAGGAACAAGCAATATATTTCAGGAAACTTTGCTAGTTATTTTTCTGGACAATCATTCTTCTTATAGAGAAACTTTCTGCATCTGGGTGGTCAGATTAATATCTCACCATAAGTGCAAGTAGACTGGAAACAAAACGCTATAAGGAAAATACAGTACCAACCAAGAAAATTTAGGGGTTTTTTTTTTTTCTTTTATTTAAAGTAAATTATTGGGTTAAATATGAATAAATTTCTTTATCATCCAGACCCCCCCCCAAAGTGTCAGACATTAAGACCTTTCCTGTGTATTTTAGGCACAAACAGGTCAGAGTCTTCCAAAGGCAGAAGTTATAATCATGATCATGTCATCAGCTCTGCAGACATAACCAAGAATAATATTTTGTAAAACAATGTAAAATAACATTAGTTTAACATAACAAAGTGTAAGTAAAAGAGTATGCAACAGAAATGTAAGAAGTTTTTATGTAGGGCAAAAAAAGACATTATAGTTTACATGCTAATTTTCATTAATTGAAATTAAAAGCAGTGTTACAATATCTTAAACTTCAGAAATTACAGCTAAAAATATTGGATATTCTGCATTCACTGTAACACAAAATTGATTTCTACCATAAGGCAGGGAATCACAGATTTGGAAGGAAACCAGAAGGATCCATCAGAGTCCAGCTCTCGACTCTGCACAGGGCCATCCCCAGGAGTCACACCATGTGTCCAAGAGCATTGTCCAAATAATTCCTGAAATCTGTGAGGCTTGGTGCTGTGACCACTTCCTTGAGGACCCTGTTCCAGTCCTAAACTACCCTCTGAGGGAAGGACCTTTCCCTAACATCCAACCTAAACCTCCCCTGCAGCACTTCAGGCCATTCCCTCAGGTCCTGTCACTGTCACAACACAGAAGAGGTCAGCATCTGCCCCTTCTCTTCCCCTGACAAGGAAGCTGTGACTGCAAGGAGGCTTCCCTTCAGACTCCTCCAGGCTAAACAGAACAAGTGCCCTCAGCTGCTCCTCATAAGGTTTCCTCTCAAGACCCTTCACACCTTCATGGTCCTCTTTTGGACACTCTACAGTACTTTATTATCTTAGTTACATTGCAGCACCCAAAACTGCCCCCAGCACTGGAGGTGAGGACCCCCAGTGCAGAACAGAGCAGGACAATCCCCTCCCTTTCCTGGCTGGCCATGCTGGGCCTGATATCCCCCAGGACAGGATTGGCCCTCCTGGCTGTCAGGGCACTGCTGACTCCTGTTCAACTTGCCAGTGACCAGGATTCCCAGGTCCCTTTCCTGTCACTATTTTCCAGAATCTCATTCCCCAGTCTGTCCGTACATCCAAGGTTTGCCTATCCCATGTGTAAAACCAGCACTTTCTTTTGTTTGATTTCCCATGGTTGGTGAGAGGTGAGTCTATAAAAGACATAGAACCAAAATATCTAACAAAAAATATTCAACTTCTCAACAGGTGCTTCCAGGATTGCAGTTGAATTAATTATAACTACAGTTATAACTCCAGAATGGCAACAAACCCAACCATCCATGTCACAATATGCAGTGAGACAGTTAAATGCATACTGTACCTTAGTTTGTAGTTTCTAAATTTTGTTTTGTCATTTGAGGAGAGTTTGAAAGTCTTTGAATTGTTCAGTCTGGGCGAGAGAAGGCCCTTTGAGAATCTTATTCCTTCTTTTGTCTGACTGGATCTGAATAGATACCCTGCAGTGGTCATGTAAATTATCTATAATTAAAATCTAAGATATAATTTTTGTTTGGTTTGATGATTTTTGAGCATCCTGAAGGGCGTATAGGCACAATCAGCAGTTTAAAATTCAAAATTTCCCTTTGTCACTTTTTCTCTGAGCTGCAGAATATTTTACTGCTTCTTTACAGCAAGGATTGATAAATAACCCATTTGAAGCTGTGTAATGAATAACTCGTACTGGCTAAAAAATACAGCAAACTAATTTTAATAAATTAGTTCAAATAATTAATTTTAATAAACTTGAGGTGATCCTGCCCCTCTACTGAGCCTTAGTGAGGCCACATCTGGAGCACTTTGTCCAGTAGCCTTGGTTGCAGTGATGTTAAATAAAGTTGATGGTCCTGAGGTGTGTGAGAAAGGAGAGTAACATGGTACAGATTCTGCATTTCGGGAAAACAGATTTTGGCTTTTTCACAAAAATGATTGGTGACATTCAGATAGACATCTCTCAAAGGCTAAGGAGTTTGGGAAAGATGGAAGGCCTTTAAGGACAGCATTGTCCTGCAAGGATGGTCTGTCTTTGTGCTTGGGAAGAAAAGTATGATATTTATAGCTTGACCTAGTTATCTGTCCTACTTTGTGCTCTTTATTGACAGAGCATCCTCATTTGTGCTTCAGATGAATTAGTTTGGGGTAACATGGGCCTAATTTTATTTATAGCAATGTGGACTTGGGTAATGTTTTACTGAGATGACCAAGGATCTCACTGAAGATCTAAAATTAAACCATGCAGAAGAATAGGTTATTTTATCAGATTTGAATCCCGTGAAAGCAGGGAATTCTGTGACCAAAATATAGTTTGTATTCACATTAAATAGGAAACAAGATCATTTCAGTCAATAAGGACATTTATTCTCCTGGGTTCATTTTTGCTGATTTATTGTTTTGGCTTTCTGTTTACTTGTATTTTTTCCCTTTGCTCTGCTATGAAAAGCCTACTTTTATAAATAGTATATGAAAATTAACTTCAATCATCTCTTCTCAACCCATATCAGGAGACTAGATTTGCTGGGATAGCTAGAGCCTTGATGCAGAAAGGCAGCACATGGGCTGGAAGCAGGAACAGACTGTACAGAAGGAATCTATAAATATTTCCCAGGCATATAGAAGTGGTGTCAGGAAAACTGAAGATCCACTGGGGTTGAGCAGAAAGGCTCAACTAGACAAAGGTCTGAGCAGCCTGGTCTGACCCCAGAACTACCCCTGCTTTTGGCAAGGGGTGGGACTGAAAATACTCAGAGGTCTCTTCCAGCCTCAGCTATTCCCTTCTGCAATGAAAGGGGCACTGGTCTGCATTATTTTGACCAGTTTGATATTTTTTCCCTGCATTTGACATCTGCTAGCTCTCTATCCATGATTTGGTGCCATTAAGTCAGACTAGGTGTTTACCTACCTCTCTCTAGGGTCAACAGAAAATATTAGAGGTAACCATGTGATGCAGAAAATAATAAGAAAAGTTTTCCAGGCTACATACAAGATGACACTTAAGAGACTCAATGACATTTCAAGTTAACAATATAAAACTAGATTTATCTATTGTTCTGTTGTCTTTTCGCTTTAGGTTGCATTCTTGAAATGTTATCATGTTTTCTTTCTGCAAATCTAATTTTGAAATGCACAGCTGGCATAGCAGTGCAGACTAATATAAAGTAAAATGTATTATATCTTCTCTGAATACAAAAAAGCCCCACTGGACTTTAGTTTCATTTATAACCAGATCAAGCCAATTTCAGCTTGTCACAGGGTCATAACTCTGAGATATCCTAATAGAGAAAGCTAAAATTATTTGCAAGTTTTATTTTTCCACAGTGATTTTAAATGTTTTCTTAAAACAATTATTTCCACTCCTCTCAGCTGTAACTTATTATGCCCCATGTGTGATGAGAAGACAGAAAGACTGTTTTTTTTCTTTTCTCTTTGTCACTTTTTCTCTTCTTTTTTTCTGCTTCCTTCTGATATTTCTAGTCCATAACCTTCTTTTTTTCAATTCCTTGTCTTAGTCTCTTTATCCTTTAAATAGAAAAAAAGTAATCCTTCTATATATATGCACTCCTTACACTTCCCTCCTTTGACTGTCCGTGTCATGGCAATCCAAGGAGGACAAGCACAGTAACTGTGCATGAACTGTGCTTGGTGAAGCTGTGAAATGCTAAAGCAGAGATGATATGTTAAATTTGTCACCCAGGTTGAAACTGAATTATTGTTTTTATTTAAAACTATTGTAAATGAAGTAGTTCCATCAGAGGATTTTAGGTACATCCAGCCTACATTAATGCATAACTAATCTAATGTCTTCCACCACAGAATTATGGAGGTTTCAAAAGAAACTGGAAGAACATGCAGAATGGGTAAAAAGAGTAAAAGTGATGCTAAAGACTGTGTCATAGACAAGATAATTTTAATTTTGCAGTTGAATTCAGAATTTAAACTTTCTCCAGCAAGTGATGAAGCAGGCTTTGTCTAGACAACTATATGTCCACAAAGACACAGACACTTAGGATCTGTACTAAGTAAGTAGTGTTTCTTCCTCTTGGAAATATCAGTTGTGTGTATTGCATCAGGGATCCCAGTGGGGAGCCTTTATTGTTGAGCCCTTTGAAAGCTCAAAGAAGCTGCAACCACACGTGGGTTGAGTATTTTATTATCTCCAGCTGAGCTCTTTCCCATCTTTTCTACACCCATGTCTATTGTTGTAAAGGTAATCAGTCTGCAACATTTAGTTTTATTTCTGCATTATTTTGAACTGAACATTTACAAATGGATTAATTAGCATCAGGCTTGCATCTGCAACAAGATCGCTCTGTTAACTCAAAAAAACCTTCTTCCAATATTTATATATGCTTTCTATTATTTTATTTCGTTCCTTCTGGACAGATAAGGAATGAAATAAGTATGTGAAATAAAATAAATATGGTGGCTTTGAGAGGAATGACACTGCCTTTCTGTTGTTCTATAGGTCAATATGTGCCTATTTTTTTGAAAGATAAATTCATATTTTGCCAAGATTGAAAACACCTTTTGTTTTCTAGAAACATGAGGATATCAAAAACCAAGAGAAAATATTGTTGGGATCTACTCTTCTGTTTGTCATGGAGAAAACTAAACCCTTACACCCTTCTAGAATCAGTAAAATTCTAGAAAATAAGTCTGAACTTTGATTTGTGAAAAGAATATTAAATGTGGAGGTTTGAAAGTACTGAAACTGCTGTAGGAGCTCATCAAACCACATTCAGACTCCACTGCAAATGTCTCCTGGACTCTACATATGAAAGGAAAAGAATTTACATAATTTGTTTTAACATTCTGAAACAAATATCCCAACCTTTAGCAAACAAAACCGAAGTAATTAATATGACTGAACTTTAGACATTCCCAGCTTCTCTCTAGGCTCCTGTTATTATTAAATATACCAAAAAATCTCTTTGAGGGTAGATAAAAAAATATTACTCCACCAGGACTGTAGACACACACAGTCCCTAGTGTTGGAGGGGTATAGGGATCAACCACTCCCCCATAAAATTCATTGCAAACCAAGCTGGTTTGCCGTTTATAACCCGGGGCCTTCACTGAGGTCTTTTGGAATGGGTGAAACAACAAACATGTTAAGCAGCACTGTTGATCTAGAAATGGAGCACTCTATCCTCATATTTAAATGTTCCAGCAACAAGAGGCATTAGATGGTCCAGGACCTTTTCAGCTAAAATTTCTGAATTCTTACTGTGACATAAAGTTATCAGTAACCGATGGCTGTTTAAAAGTCCAGGTAAACCTAAATATACCAAATATAACTGCATTCCTGTCAATATAATCTAAAATGAACATGATTTTATGGTCATTTTGTTATTAATAAAATCATAAGGAATTATGATTTTGACCAGATATGCATGTGTCACGTTGAGCAGCAGTAGGAATGATTTATGATTTAATTAATACATACATCTTCATTCTGTAGATTTCTTTTTATTCTGGTAGGTATTTTGCAGGAATTTTTGTTGCTCTGGAAGTGTTGTAACCCATTGGTTAATTGCCTAAGAAACATTTTGGAGAATTCAAAATACATGATGGTAAAGAAAGATGGTTTTTAGTAATTCAGTAGCCATATTAGTATTTTTTTTCATGACTTGTAGCTGATCAAAGACCTTAGGAGAATTCAGGTTGAATTTAAAGATGTAGAAAAGTGCAATAATTAATTAATTAAGAGTTTTCTCTACCAGCTTCAATTAAGAAGCAAACTGACATATGGTATATTATGGCTTGTGAAGTTATACAACGAGAAAATGAAAATCATGTGGCACTAAACAGAGAGTGGATTTCTGAAAGAAAACTAGGCCATCAGAATTAGAAATGAAAATTTTAAGCCCTTCTGCCTCATTTAATTCTCAGACCAATACCGGGACAATTTGGATTAGCTGTCACTTGTGAGAAGAGGGATTTAAATCCTTTAAAGCAGCAAGGAGAAGGGAATTTTAAGAAAGCTTTATCAAGTTGTTCTGAGATACAATAATAATTCCTTTATTTTAGTAGGGTAATTGCATAAATGTTTAAAGACCAGCAGGTTCTGGGGTTGGGATTCCTTACAGTGACATACAAACTGTTCTATCTGTGATGCTACAAATAATTTTCAATATTTTTTATCTCTTTAGAAAACTACAGCAATATCTACAGAAGCCCCTGAAAAGAAGCTGCCCCCATTTTTCAACACTGTTGGACAAATTTTGACCAGTTTGAGAATGGGTTTTTGTCATTTATTATTTTCTCAATGTGATATAAAGATAATAACAAGTGACCTACCATTCAAATCCATTTCTTCTTAGCAGACAAAATTTAACTCAATTTTTTAAAAAGACATTATTTCTTATATTTTTGAAGTTACTATAGTTGCATTTCGGAACAAGATTTTTGGGGAGGAACGCATTAAAATCAAAGGGACACTATTTGAAATACTGATCCACAAAAGGTATCACTGACAATATTATTAATTTTGCACTATGTTAAGAATGCTTAACTTTACTAATAAAATGGTGTCACACATTTTACCTATGTAACAAAAGATTTTCATCCACGATACATTACAAACACAAGGTCAAATGCTGTTTAAGTTCATCTTTCTGTAAACTCTAATTTCCCTAAGATCAAAGAAGAGCAGAGCTGTTCTGATTTTTTTTCTTCTGTTCACACATTAATTTTTTTAGAAGCAATTTGTAATAATTTTCTACTTTCTTTCACCCTATATTAAACTTATGCTATGTAATAAAGTCACTTTTGGATGATCAGTCATTTTCCTCAAAATAAATTCTTTTGAACAGTCCAGGGATTAGCAAAGCAATCATATACCTTATTTTGGATAGAAGACATTTCATCACAAATCTTTCTCACCATCACTTAATGACAAGCAGTCATATTCTGCATCCATTTATGGCTCTGTGCATGCACAAGTGTGAAATCTGGAAAGAAATTCTAGTTTTGACTGTGAGGTTTCTGGCTCAGATATATAATTTCACCTTTACGGTGGGAAGACAAAACAAAGCAAACCAAACCAAAACAATACAATTGTTTTGTATCTACACAATACTGGCCTCAAACATCTCTTCTGGGAACCACATGGACATTTTTTATCCTTTACATTCACTACTTCATGGCTAAAGAGGAGCTGAATAGGAATAGACACTGGGGAAAAACCTCAGAACAAAGAAGCCCTGGCTGGCACAGCACCTTGAGCCAGGTGACCTCCCAGTCTCACTTCCCACCTAAATTGTTCTGTGCTTCTAAGAAAACTCTACCATTTACTACAGTCCTGGGGAATCTACCCAGCCCTGACTTTACCCCTAAACTCAAAGTAGCTTTCCTAAACATTGAAACTGTCTGCTTGGGATGGAGTTAACTTTTTTCTTGTGATAAGATGTTTTAGATTTTCCTGTTAAATTGCCTTTATTTTGACCCATAATGTGTCTTGTTGTCACTTTAGCCCTTCAGATTCTGTCCACCATAGCCCTGCATGGCAGTGAGAGAGTGGCTGGGTGGGGACTGGGCTGATCTGGAGGGAGATCTGGAGTAGCTGTCAGCAGAGAATGAATGCCACAGGAGGGAAAAACAATAGAATCTGCCACTGAGATGCTCCTGGCTTTCAGTGGAGTGTTAGTAGCTGCCAAATTTTCTACTGAAATCCCAACTTTCTTTGCAGAGAATCACAATTATATTCTTCAAGAGTAAGCACTGAAGAGGAACTATTTTTAAAGGACAAGTCAAGTAATTTGTCACTCTGTGACACTGCAAAACATAAAATCTTAGCTAGGGATCTCTAAGTTTTGCCAAGTATACAAGAAACACAGCTGTGAGAAAGGATCAACAGTCAGTACACAACAGAAAAAAAATGTTGTGAGTTATCTCCTTAAATCCCTGTTTAGCTGTCAAAGAGCAATATTGTCTTGCTTCTCAGTGACTGAAGTTTCAGGCAGTCTTGCTAGTAGGTAGTTGTGTAGCATTTGGAAACACTTCTTCAATGTGTAAGTCCCAACCTACTCTATATGAATAATATACAATTCTAATTATATTTAATTGTCTGGCTCCCAGTGAGTTTCTCAAGCTACGCAGTGTCTATCTAGGCCAATACACTGCTCAGCTGGATTAGATTTCCTAGGAATTCTTAGGAATTCTTGATGTGCCATCAAGGTGTTTTGAAAACTTCAGGTGATTATCCAGTAGGCTGTACTTTTCCCCGAGGTTACAGCTGCACCAACACCCCATTGTGGGGTTTCTGCATCTCCTGCAAAAAGTAGCATTTGAGAAGGTGATTGGATAAATAAAATTCCTCATCACAGAGGAAACCCTCTCCACAATACTGCTTCTGTATCAGTGTTTTAACTCTCAGATGTTAGACTTTCAGAAAGAAAACATATCAAATAATAATAAAGATCTTCAAAAAAATCTTTCAGTATACACACCATCATTCAAGACAAAAAATATTTCTTTCAAATAAAAGCAAATTTCTTTCTCACCTCCATTTTTTATTCCCTCCTGTACTTTGATCTCCATTTACAGAATTAGCAGCTGACATGAACACTGAAGCACAGATATGTTAATATATCCTTTAGCATGTCCTACAAAAGGAATACCTTAAACTATTATTTCAAATTTGTATTAATGTTTTCCAGCTGTATTTCAGTTTTTCTATGAAAAGTGAAGAGGAACTTTGCCAGTCTTTCATTTGCTCCTATCAAAACCCCTCAAATTGCTCTGGTGAGTAAAAATATATCAAAACAAACTCTTAAGAAGATAGTTCTAATTTTTTCCCTCACATTGCTTGGAATTTAATATACTCTTAAGGCACTAACTGCAACTGCTTGTGAACAATTTATGAAATAAATGTACATTCTTCTTGAGAATAAATCTATAATTCTAGAAAATGGATAAATTTTTCACCCTTCCTGTGACACTTGTCATCCTATAGCTATAGTAACTTAATGCTTTTTCATTCTCCATGCTCTCAAGAGTGAAATCAGGATGGACATGTTTGTTGTCATGGCAGCAAAACACTACATGTGTTTTAACCAAAACAGATGCAGAGAGTGCAAATCCCCGCGTTATTTAGTTTTGGAGAGTTTTGAGGTGGCTCACTTAAGTTTGTGCATAAATAGTAAAGTGGAATATCTCCCTGCTCATGAATGTTAAAGAAACCTGAATATGCTATACCTCAGCTTGTACTTGCCCTGAGTGCTGGCATTCAGCTTATTACTGTATTTTTTTCTTTTTAGGACAGGCAATGAAACTTGCTGCATTAAATTTGTTCTTTAGAAGATGAGATAATTTTTATAGGAAGTTTTGCCACAGTAGCAAAACTTTCAGTCTGCAATAATATCATAGTAGTTCACAAAATGACTAATTTACAAGGGAGGAAGTTGGTGTGATTCACGGTAACCCAAGAAGTAAGACTGAGTACCTTATAGCAGTTGCCTTAAAAGGGCTGCCCAGCTGGTAAAAAAACTGTGTCAGGCAACAGGAAGACTGAAGAGTGGCCTTTCTTTAAATACTCCCTCTTCATCTCACAAAGAAATGTGTCTCAGGTAGCACTCACCTTCCTTCATGGTCCTGTTCCCTGCAGCATATCTGCCTGCTGGGATATATTGCTCAGCCCTATTTGGAAAGCATGTGCTTAACCTATGACAATACACAGCAGAGGTGCCTTGGAATTAGCTGAAATCATTGAAAGTCAATGAAAATTTGGTACAATATGCTGAAACTGCTAAGCCAGTTTTTCTCTTACTTATTGTTGCCCTTCCCTAAGCTGGTACAATGTTTCTGCAGAGCAAAAAGTGAGTTTCAAGCTTTGGACTTGCCTGAACTGTCTTACACCCGTTTTCAATTTTTTATAATCCTGTTTCAGTTGTTCTGGTTGTGTGACTTGCACAGCACTATTTTGTCTTCGGGAACTATAATTAGGCAATTCCTGTAGACAGGGCACTACTGAGAACTGAATCCACCTGAATGGATAAGGACAGGATTCACCCTATTTCTTGTTCAGAAAAATAAGATACTTATGTCCTGTACAAGACACTGTGACTCCCAAAGTGCCTGCAGGCAATTTCTACAATCTCTCTCTGCAGAAAGCACTGTGGGGAGAGGCAGGGGATATGGTTCCTCACTGACGTTTCTGCAATCTTCTCCCAAGCTAAATCCACATACTTCTTTTTGATAAAATATATGGGGTCCAGCAGGAGAGATGAAGAGACAGATCAGCCTCAGTGTTAGACTGTTGGTGAGGTAATTCTCAAGAGCTCTAACTTAGGATGTGTCAAGGCACAGAGATGTGCCTGAAGGAAACCTTATCTCCTGGGATCAGGGAAATGGGCAGTTATGCAGGTATGCAGGTAGTGGGCAGCAGGGTTTCTTCCCCTCTCCTAAATCCATCATCCCTGTTGCTGTGCTCCTATAGGTGCCCTGGTCAAGGCAAGGCTTGTTTTGTGGGGCAGGGGCAAGGACATGGGCGTGGCTATGGGGTCTGAGCAGGTCAGGGCTGCATCTTATGGGGCTGCACTCAGCTGCAGATCTCAGTGCTGAGAGGGTTGGGTGATACAACCAGGGATCCTCACATTTAGTGTACCCATCGTGTAATTACGTTCCTGGGTTACATTCCTGGTTAATCCTCAGTGGAAGAGAGCTGCCACATTCAGAAGGTGCCTCAGCAGCAGACATGGCTGGGGTGGTGGCACAGCCAGGCTACTGCTCATACAGGGCAGCACTGGCACCGCAGGACTGTGGCAGGGAAAACGGCCCCGAGAGGATCCCAAGGTTATCCTCAGTCTCTGGGTAACCCCTTTCTGCAGGGAGCACGAGAGACCCACTTGGCAGTGGAGAGTGTACCTCCCCAGCTGGGGCAGCCCAAAATGAGGGCAAAGGAGCAGGTGGGTGTGAGCAGGGATTGGGTTGTGCTGGGCTTGGCCCAACAGGAACAATTGCAGGGTGATATCCCTCAGCTGCTCCCCCTTTCTCCAGAAGTGACAGTGATGGGATGGGTCAGGCTGGGGAGGTCTCTGGACACGTGCACTGGGGTGAAGATCCCAGGAGAAGCTGATGAAAAGACCTGCTGGTGTCATCAGGATCAGCCTGTCCAAAATTCAACGAAAGTTATACTGGAAGAGATCTGGAAGTCTGCTTTCAGGAACTGGATCCAGGGAGAGAAATAACAGTTCATTTTATGATTGCAGATGTCACTGGGCAAAGTAGCAGAGAGCAATCCAAATGAAGGCAAAGGCTATTATGGTTTTACTTTTGCCCCACTATGAACATTTCACATTCATCAGTTCTGAGAAAATTCCCTCATGTATCCTAAGTGCAAACTGACAGCATTCAGGGGAGCCACTTAAATTGAAACCATTCTTTAGCTCATAATGTAACCAGATGAGACATCAAACATTTTTGCTTATTGATGCAGGATTTTGAACATGAAGGCTTGTTCCAGCTTCACCAATTATCAGCCTGTCTGTTCAGCCTGAATATCCACACGGGATAATGTTATACTCTGCCTTAAAGTTCTATGTCACCATAGTAGAAGAAAGTGCTAAAAAACTTCTATTCTCAATCAGAAAACTTTGATGTACTTCAAAGATAAGAACACTTCATTATGTTCACAAAAAGCAAAAGTGTCCCACTATGACATGAACTCTTTAAATGTTATGATTAAGTGAAGCTTAACATTAATTTCAAATGAATAAAAGCACTTGCTGATGTCAGTTCATTTTTCATATTTAACCCTCTTCAAGTCCCCAGTTCTCACTGAAACTGCTTACATCTTTAAAAAAGATTGGCTTTTGTTTCATAGCATGTCATGGAATTACACTGAGTTTTATTTCTTGCATTAAAATGAAACATTTAAGTTATTAAGTTGACATGAGAAATAAACGATATTCAATTTATTATTCATAAGACCACCCTCTCTTTTGTGTAGAAGAGGGAGCTTAATGATTCTCTTGGACATTTCTAGACTCTCTGGAACAGCTTTGCAGTGACATATATCTGGAACTATCCTGTGCATTTATACTAATGACTTAAGTGACTCTTTCTTAGAAAGGAAGCAAATTTCACTGTGTTGGAGAAAAGGATGCCTAACAAAGGTCTTCACCTAACTAGATTATGCATATATATTTTGTCAGCTTTTTGTCAGTAATTTTGTCACTCTAATGAGAGAACATGAGATAATATTTCTGGACTTAAACTAAACTGCTTATTTGTACTCTACCTATTTATAAAAATCATGACAAATTATTATTTTATTTGCTAGATACCAATCCAAATAGACATTAAGTAGGATATAAGGAAACCTTGTCCCTTTCTGTGGGGCGAGGTTTATAAAGACATAGCCATCTCTTTTCTTGGTTCTATCTCTTTCAACACTTTTCTTCCCTACTGTTCATAATCCTGACATTCACATCTTCTGCTGCCCCAGAGTCCCTTGCCAACAAGGGTGTGTTATAGCTGTGTCTCCTAAAATGTTTCCATTTTCCTTGTGCCCATTCTGTAGAGAACTGCTTTGCCATATGGTACCTATGTCATATAATCATATCTGTTATGGTCATGTTTAAAAGTTAACTGAAAGGGAGTTTAAAAGTACCAAAGCTAAAACTATTTGCAGTGCAAGTATTTCGGAATTATGTGAGTAAAAGTTGTCTGCTGCTTAAACATATATCTTTGCTAGCTTTCTAGATTCCCTCTATGTACCATGAAAAAAATGAGGATTTAATCTCATTCTGAAAAAAGACCTCCAAAACATGTGAATTTTAGAGACAGTGGTGCCTGTATCTTTAGTGAGCAGAATTGCTGTCTAAGGAAAATAAGTCAGTTATATTCAACATCTAGAGGCAAAATGTCTCTGGTTAGGTGAGATGAATTTCTCCCCTGCTGACTTGGATCAGGTCCACTCAAGAAATGAAACTGCAACTACTCATGTGGCATCTCACAAAATTTCAGGCTGTAGTATGTACCAGTCTTATTTCAAACAAAATATGTAGGTTTTATTTTGTTTTGATCTTGGCAGGTCAATTCTGTGCTTATTAATCAGAGACATGGTGTTTGCTGTTTAAATAAAATATTTTGATTGCATTGTTGCTCATGAGACCTACTTAGAGGCAAAAATGCCATTACATCTCTCTTGGGATGGGAAAAATAATATTGATTGAGTCAACCAATGTCTTTCCGTGTGAAGCTTTTAAAGCTGAGTTTTCAAATGCCCATGAGCATTGTAAAGGTAGAATCAAATACTTGAAGACATTTATGCTTGTAAAATAATTTGAATAAATATGTTTTCTGGAAAATTAAAAACAAACTTAGTTCAAAGGCTGTATTCTATGGTTCATAGCAAATACCAAGTTTCATAGAGCTATTTTTCATGAAGCTGGAAGAATAAAAGCATGAAAACCACTTAAGTATGTGGAAGTTTTCTGGGTTTTTAAAATCATACTTTTTTGGGACTAAATATTTTTTCTTGTCTCTAATTAAACTTTACTTTTATTTCCTTTTGTTCTAAACATGGTTTTCTAGGTACTCTCTTGTGTTTTAACCCCAGTGGGCATCTCAGCCCCACCCAGCTGCTTGTTCACTTCCCCAGAGGGACATGGGGGAGAAAATCAGAAGGGTGTTCTAAAAAGAAGAGGGTTTTAACTGTCTCTTGGGAAGAGGTAAAGCAAAAGCTGCATGTATCATCAAAGCAAGATCAGGAATTCATTAGCAGGTTGTAATGGTTAATTGGAAGGACAAACAGAGTAACTCCAAAGTGCTCTCTTCCTCCTCCTTCACCCTGTGTTAAATGGTGTGGGATATCCCTTGGGCCAATTGGGGTCAACTTTCCAGATTCTGTTCCCTCCCAACTCCTTGTGCATCCCCAGCCTGCTTGGTGGGACAATGTGAGATAGAGAAAAGGCCTTGATGCTGTGTAAGAACTACTCAGCAATAGCTAAAACATCCCTGAATTATCCAAGACATAGCACCATGCCAGCTATTCCAATCCAAACCTGTATGCCTCTATAGTCATGTGCTTCACACAGAGTTGCAGATTTTTCCATGTTGTCACCTGTTTTAAGCAAAACAACGATGGATAATAAATAAGATACTCTTACAATTCAAGTATGAGATTATTATCTGTCTGGTAACCATGGTTTGAAAAACTGTGCATAATGGGACAGACCTTCAAGCTCACACTAAGAAAGTTGTCTGGTTTTTTTGCCTATTTTTGTTTACAACTAGAAATGAAATAGCAGTTCAGATAATAAGATCTAGTATTACAGTGTGAAGTACAGGTAGCATATGAAAACAAGCATGCTTTGCAATTGTAGGTACCAGGTTGTCATCCCAAGACTTTACTACATATTTTAATTTCCACTTCTAGGTCTAATAAGCACAGCTTAAAACTAGAAGGTGCTGTGAAGAGATGAAAGTGTTGAAAGAGCACAATAAAAATGTTGTTAGAAGAGTTGTAAATAACCCCAAGGTTATGAAGCCATAATGCTGACAAAGCTAGAGATACTCCTCTCTGTGTATATATGTTTGTTTAAAAATGTTTGGTGAATAAAGAGCAGTATGGTGCAGCTGCAGTTTAGATTACAAGTGTTGTAAAATACATTCGTGGTCATGAATTGTAAATGAAGCAATAACTTCTGAGTGTGTAATTAATATGTGCCCTGTAGATTCAATTTGTACTGCTTAAGGAGTTTGGTTCCTTCTTGTGCCAAAAACTTTACCTTGTGTGTGATAAAGTCCACTGCATCAGAGAAAGAGATAAAATCAATCCAATCATCATGCTGGGTACTCTATATTTCAGGGAAAATACAATGACACTTTTTGAAAGGACAAAGGAATCTTTATCTCATTCAACATAATTGAAAAGCTCTATATTCTCTATTAGATGGGCTCAGGAGAATTTCGACTCAGATATACAAAGCTTTTTACAATCCTAAATCCCACTGAAATCAAAGGACCTGGAAATCTAACTGTGGTTCTTGCCCATGGCCTCTCTTTTTCTGTAAACCTATGGACTGATTTCAGTTCTCCTTGAAGTGCTCTGTGCATAAAGTTCTTACCTATTCTACTTTGAAATCCTCAATGGTAAAGTTAGATGACCCATATGTTCAGTGAAGCATGTCCTAGATATCTTTTGGTCTCACATTTGAGAATGTTGATAGGAATAATTACAGGATGAAATTTCCAGCCTCCAGTGGAAGGTCAAGAGAAATTGAAAGCGGTTTCACAGGGATAGCCTGCATTGGCCATAGTCCATGGAAGAAGCCATATGTCAGCTACTATGTCAGTAAGGAAAACTTCTAGGTGGATTTCTTCAGGAAAGAGAGAGTGCTCAGAGACTTGGAGCAATAACAAAATTCCAGACTGAGCTGTGGGCTTCATTAAAACTATAGACTACAACAGAAGATACATTTGCTATTTACTTTTAATTTGGGCAAGTTTGGAACTGTGCAAGTGATCACCTTGATTAATTGTCTAGGTACTGTTAAAATCTCCTTTTGTCATTCCCAATCCCTGCCATTTGTGGTAATGAATGGGAATAAATAATCTTCAATTTTATTCATGATAACAGTTTGATAGTTACTCCTCAAAGATTACAACAAAGTGTGTGACTGATGCATCAACATCTTCCACAGCTGCTGCTGGGAGGGGTGGAGATGGAGGAGGAGAAGGAGCCTTCTTCCCTGAATCACAGCAAACTGAGTAAAAGAACTATTATCATACCTTCAAATAATGCAAATTAGTTTTAAAACTGGCAAGAAAGTTACCTTTTTTACCCTACATATAACTTGGTTATGGTTCTTTGACCCATCACATATAAATTTTTTCCTTTAAGTGGCTTCCTGCCTGAAATTGTGTTTGATTCACTCATTTATTATTTCAGTTCCTTACTATACATGTTTTTATTATATTATATTCTACTATATATATTCTTACTATAACTATGTTTATTTCAGTATCTTTATAGTGTCACAAAGTAGAAACAAGTATTTATAAGTAAGGAATGAGTATATATGGAGCACAGAATAGCTGCCTTAAAAGTCAGATATAAAACTTGTAAAATACTTGCAAGGTGGTGTTCCTTTTCTTATTTCACTTTTTTTTAGATATTTGAAACTTTATACTTCTGCTAAAATTTAAACTGCTGTAGAAAATAAAATTAAACTGCCACAATGATGATATAATGTTGTGTGTAAGCCACACAGGGTACAGTAGAGCTGAAGATAATCTGTAACATATATGAGCATAGATAAATGTGATGGAGTGTTGTACAAGCACACAAAGTTGGCACTGGTGCAAGGTACAGTGGAGTCTTTAAAGTCAGAAAGCACCAGTGTCAAACTGATAGTAGCAAGGGCAAATGTCAGATGCATTAGCATCACCTCTGGGATGCTTGGTAAGAGTCTAAATGTCCAATTTAAAAGTAATATACTGCTACAACCCCAAAAGAAATAATTAATGGAAAGTTAATGATTTGAATATGACAGATCTTGGGGTTAAGTCAAGACACTTGGGCTTAAGAAATCTAGATTTAGTTTTTGCTTTGTAAAATGCTTCCTTTGGGATTTTGAGGAAGCAAATTACTTTGAGTTATCAAAGATCTCTTTTAAAATAAATTTCATCCTGAGCCCCATATTTTTTTCTAAATACAAGTTTTAGGATTCTTCAGCACAGCAATGAGTACTTTGTAAGAACCATGAGTTAGAGAAATATACAGGTCATTCTTGTTAGTCTAATTAGTAAGTGATTTCCAGTTAGCTGATACTCTTCCAGTAGATGATACAAAGTTACACAAATAATTTTCATCACTGCTATAGTAAGTATGTATTCATTATATAATGTGAAACACATATACAGAATTGAAAGTCTCTATTTATGACACTTTCTAAATGTTTTGCTTTATCAAGCATGGACAAAGATTTCTGTCTTACTGTGAAAGAAATACAGCAATGTGTAAGGTTTCCATTTCCTTTGTTAGCAGTTAATGTGTGGCTTAAACAAAATAAAGAGAGAAAGTTACTCAAAAGACTTCCAAATTTGTGTGTGTGAGGTCGCTATGTGGTATAAATTGTTCTGTTTCCAGTTTCTTTTAATACATTTTTTCTTTCTATTAAAACAAAAAATAATTAGTCAAAATGAAAACCCATTTCCCAGAAGACCCAGTTTCTCATATTCTTGTATTTTATTGTGAACCTCGTGGTATCATCTGACATCTTTAAAGAAGAATAATAGCCAAGCTGCAAACACATGCCAGCTACACAATACAAGCCTACAGTATATTAATCTGTTGACCTTTGCACTTGGAAAATATCTAAAGTTCTTTATTTATAAAAACCTATCAGCAGTACCCTGCTACACTGTTATATATAGTAAGTGCTGTATATATCAGTTGATCTCTGTGTATAGTTTATGGCATCTAAGGTGTAGTAAAAAGATACATCAGGGTTTATCATCTGCACCCTGCTGGTTACTTGACAGGCATTTCTGTTTAAAATATGTGGCAAAGAGTAAAAATAAAGTGTATTGAAAAAAGAAAGGTATCCATTAAAACAGTACAACTGGCAACATCTGGGAAGCCCATCAATAGAATTTTATAGCTTGCATTTGCTTGAAGTTAAGGTTTATTACATGGAACTTGTGGTAAAAGAATCATGTAATTTCTCACCTATTTGTTGTAGCAGAACATGAGGAGTGTGTGTTGTATCCATTCCTACAATAAAAATCACTTTGATACACACACACACATTTACACAACACACCCACCAAGTAGTTCATGTGGCTGGTGTGTGCTAAATAGTGAATGTTGTCATATATGAATCAAAGTTTCATGTCATCTATACAAAATAAAAATAAAACAGTAAAAATGTTCCTGTACAGGATTGGTATACAACAATACTCTTTGGATTGTATGTAGATTGAGTCACAATCATTACTAAAAACACTGAATATCTGATACTGTTGTGCATTTGTTTTAAATGATAAATGAATAGACCATACTAAATACCATGGATAGAAAAAGAATGCTGGAGACACATCTTCCGTGTTATGGGAAAAATATGAAGAGTCATAAAAGCTTTCTTAAAGGACTAACCCTCATAAGTAAAAGCTCCTTAAAAAGATTCAGAACTCATTAATCATCTGATTTAACATGGTAACTTCTTTTTCAGAAGTAACACTACAACATAGAAGTACACTTGAACTGCACTTAAAGAATACACTGATTTATTTCAGTAGTCATGATCAAGATACAATTTTTTCCAGCCTCAAATACTAAAGCATGTAGAAATTTGCCTCCTTGCTTTGTATGTAGACTGTCTGAGCCTTCCAAAAGATGAGAGAGCTTTTGCCAGTTCCAGGATGATTCATTGACCTTTAAAATAGGCCATATTTCACTTTATGAAAACATCATAACTTGAGGATTCAAGAAGAAAAGCAAAAGCCCTTAAAAATTATTTTAAAACCCCTTTCCTTTTACTTTTTGAATATTTTGTCAGAAATTATTAATAGACTCATTTACACCCTCTTAAATAAGGCATCTGTTATGGAGGTTACATATTTGGTGTATCCCTTAATCATTATAATAAATATGTAAAAATTTATCATAATGAGGCATATGTAGAAAAAGCAATTTAAAATCACTACTGCATTAAGAGATTGCAGCAATTATTCCTTTTTCACCAAACATGAGAATCACTCAATCCTATTTTATTCCAGTAGAAGCTGGTCTCTATTCAGTTTTTCATGGAGGGAAAACCTGGAAATCAGAACACTTATTTAGACATCTAACTAGGTACTTTTTAATCTCATTTTTTAAAAAATTGGTGAGAAGCCCTCAGGCTCCCTCCTAAAAGTAGTACTGTAAGTTATTTTGGAATGATTCAGCCTTATTACTTATCCTCTTTTCTATGCAACTGTTCTTTTCTTTTCTCAGAGATTTTTGACTGGGTTAGGCTTAGACTAGGTGTTTTTTACAGAGCTGGATTGAATTGCTGAAGTGTCCCATATGGTTAGAACATTTAGTTCTTTTAAAACAGGAATGATATGTGACTGGGACTATAAAAATTTTTAAAAAATTGTATGCATAAGAACAGAATAATATTTAATTATACATCAGTGAGAGAAATTATATTGCTTTTCAGTAACTTTAAAAACTATGATAGATATGAAGATTCTGCAAGCTGTCCAGATTTTAAAAATTAGATTTGAAATAATTCAAATAATAAAGAGAAATCAAAGCAAAAGAAAATAATAAATAAAAGGTTCATAGGGTTTTTTAAAATTATGTAAAAATTGCCAAAGTTGTTATATTATCAATTATTTTAGAAAGAAAAATTGTCAATAGCTATGTAACATACAAAAGTTACTAGTTCAAGGTAAGAGTGATTTTAAGACCGTAAAGTAAAAATAGTTAAAACAATTAAATAAATAAATAAAAGTCTATTTGTGTTCAGAATCACAACTGCTTTGTGGGTAAACATTTTCTTTCATTATTTATTCTAAGTTTTTCTGTTTTTCTAGTATTGCATGAAATGACTCATGGGTATTACAGCATGCAGAGAAGACTTCACACACAAGTGACAACAACAGGAAACAAATGGCTACTCTGATCTTTTAAAGAATCTTCTCCATTGTCAGCATTAGCTCTTCCACTCTCAAAATGAGTTAGACTTCTCAAAAAACCCCAATTCTCAGCTACTTTTATTTTTTAGAAGTTTTTTTAATTAAAAGGACAAAATTTTCACTATTTAATTGTGATGATATGCCACATAGTGAAGACAATGCAAAATAAAAATGAGTGTTCTGGGTCCAAGAGCTACAAAGAATTACATTAAGTAAGCTTAATTTATATGTTATACAGCCATGTTAAATAAATGTAGATTTAATTTAATAATTTTAAAATGCAATATAATAATTTAATACAGCATATTTTTTCTGGTTAGTATTTTTAAAGGAAATGTAGTAGACTGGAACCAAACAAACTTACCTCCTTCCCCCACTCCAATCTTTCCATGCATCTTGCAGGTGGTAGTACTTGCAATCCCCTACTTGCTGGCAATTATGTGATATGGTATTAAATCTTTTTTGATTAATTGCCATAACTCCTTTCACAGTATGAAGCATATTCAAGTTTATGAAGGGAGGGGCATGAAGGTAACACATTTTAAGTAACAGCTTTTATGCTACAGAGTAGTTCTTGAGCTCTCATTTTCTGTCTGAAACTTTTCCTGAAGTGATTTTTGATACCCATCACATTACAGAACTTTCTGTGCCATGTCTTATTCACCTAAGGATTTATCTTTAGATTAACAGACTGGCTAGTTTGGACTATTTTTAATGGAGGGGAAAATCTCATTATACAGTGAGAAGATGAGTATTTCTGAAATTAAAGATAATAAGCCAAAGGCATTAAGCTATCAACTATCTTAACAGCTAAGATATTGACTCTTCTGAACATCAAAGCTTGCTCTAAATTGTCCCTATTATTTCTAGATTAAGGGAAAAAAAAAAAGAAAAAAAAAAAAGAAAAAAGATCCAGTCAGAAAATTATCTTTGTCAGAAAATGACCATATTTCCACTTTTTGCATCTACACAGTGTGGTTATGGATAGCATTTTCTGAAATTGCTTGACTAATAATAGTGTCACATTTTCCTGGCCCTTTTAAATTATGCAGTAATTTGTTTATTAAAATAGAAATTGTATACTGGAATGAATAACCCTCTATTAAAAATGCAAAACTGCCATTTTTATAAGTAGAAATAAGCAATGTTAAGTATTTGAATGGTCAGAGAAAGAGAAACTTTGAAGTGTGTATTTCACTTGCTTGCAAACTATTCTCTAGAATAGGCCTGAAAAGATGCCATTTGACAACTGCAATGCATTACACAGTGAGAAATCAGGTTTTGCAGAGTTTCAATCATCTACTTTCAGACTAACTTTATGCATGCATATAAACATATGTAAAGAAGATCAGCATTTATATTCATTGGGATGATTTCCACAGACAACACCCAATGCTTTACAGAAAATACAAATAACCATGTCAAAATTGATTGGAACACACAAGACTAGAAATGATTCTTATATTTACAGTGAGACTCCCATTTTTCCCTATCTATAAGTGAAGGCTGTGTTTTCAATTCATGCATACATTATAGCAAGATTTTTAAGAAATTTAAAAATTACGAGATTTAGCTATTTGACATTTTCATACCTCAGAAATTAGGAGATCCTACATATTCATATGCTCAAAGAAGACTATACCATTCAAATGTTGAATGATTACTCTCAGTGGCTACTATAGTTTTTGAAGTTTACCACTGACATTTTATATTTTGGTGTCTCAGCAGGAGGCAATTTAGAGAAATTTTCAGATATTCTATGCACCTTTCTACTTAAGATTGTAATGACTCTTAAGTGAAAAAAACCCAACTTTTAATTTTTTCCTCTATCGTGTAGAATCATTGAACCACATCCAGAATATCCTTGGAAGGGACCCACTAGGATCATTGAAATCCAAAGTCTTGCCCTGCACAGGACTACCCCCAAGAGTCACACCATGTGCCTCTTGAACTCTGTCTTGGTGCTGTGACCACTTCCCCGGGGAGCTGTTCCAGTGCCCAACCACTGTCTCGGGGAAGAACCTTTTCCTAATGTCTGACCTAAATGTCCCTGACTCTGCTTCATATCATTCACTTGGGTCCTGTCATGGTGTATAATGCATCATTTAGAAACAAAATAAAATTTAGATGTAAAATAATAAAACCCTCAGCAAACAAACAAGCCAACAATAAAAATGGAAACTACAATAAGATGCATCTCATGCAGGGTGATTATACTCACCTTTATATAAGAATAAACACATATTAAGCTGCCTTTAATTAAATAATAATATTTCCATCCCCTCCCTTCTTTCTTTTACTTCATGGAAGAACTTTAAATTTGCTAAATTGTCACAAATTTGCATGATATTGTTCAGTAATTAACTTTGATTTTAAATGCAAAAAGTCTAGTTACAATCATTAATTTTAAATGACAACAATAAAACTGGAGGAGAATGACACCTCTTTAAGACAATTTTCATTCCATGAAGTGTACTGGGAATGTAGGAAAATGTATTCTGCCCTTACTGCAGAAGCTCACATGCACCAAAAGGTTTCCTTACAGTGGAACTGTCTGGGAGAGGTGAAATAGGTCCCCCATGGCTTTATTTTAAAGACAGCAGATGCTGTGCTGTACCAAAGTCCATGGTGGAGCATTCTTTTAAACTCATGCTGACTGTCATAGAAATTTATTCAAGATTGTTTAGTGAAGAACAAACTTCCTGACTGGGTATGTGGGTAACCTGAAGGAGCCTGATGTCCTCTGCTGTACCAGAGGAAGCTGTAGGCAATCCTGACAGTCTCCTCTGGTCTACAACAAATTAAATCGAGTAACAATCAGAAGCTCAGCCCAAGGAGAGGTCTAAGATGCATAGAAAAGTTGAAAGGTAATAGCGCAAAAAATCTGTGAATTTGCATTTATAATCCAGTCTGCCCAGCTGCCAGCCTCTCACAACTCCAAGCACCCCTTCAGAAGTTGCTGGCTGAAACTTTGTGAAAAAGGGCTTCTTACATGGGTATGTTTGTCTAAAAACAGAAATTCCTTAACAGGTGCGCAGCATGTTTCTGCCTCTCCAGTTCATTAAGCATTACTAATTTTGTCCTTTGAATATTTTAGTAGACACGATTAACTTTTCAAAATTTATGCAGACTTTTGGAATACCCTAAAACCATAAACACTTTGTCTCTCTTGAAATAGGTTATTTAATAATAACCTTTCTAAAACAGCTTGCAATGAGAGTGGCTTAGATTCTTTGTCAGCATCAGTGTTACATCTCCAGTAATGTTAAACATTTTTATGTAAAGCTTTTATGTTGGAATTCAGGAACTTTTGAAATAGTTTTGAGTGAAAGAGCCCTACAGATGATTTTCTAGCTATTAAAAAAAAAAAAGAAAGTTTTCTTCCAGTAATGGCATATCAGACAGCTTGAAGTATATAATTTCCCAGAAAGGTTATGTATGTTATTTCAGCCAGATATGAATGGAATTTGAACTTGTACGGAAGATTACGGTAAGTGAACTGTGTGACTGACAGGACATTGTAATGGAGCAGTGCAGCAAGAACAGATTGTCATTAGCAGTTTATTCATTATGGAATTCCAGATGAAATGCTGAAAGACAACGATTCTGATCTGACTTGTTTCCACTCTCTTTTTGATCTTTTTGAATATACTGTATAAAGCCTAATCAGAGTAAAATGGGTTGCAATAAAGGTCCATGTAAATAGTGAAGAATTTGATAAAAATAATGAGCAATCATATTTTAAAAAATGAAAATTAGTTCCAAAGGGTGAAGACCATGGATATAGAGCTTTATATTGTATTTTTAGTACTGAGAACAATTCAAGGTGCAAGATTAACATGTTGGAGGTTAAAATCAAGTAAGTGTTCCAAACTTACCTAGAATGTTACATCCTTTTCTATGTTTACAAATTCTACAAAGACTGTGTTCTAAGAGGAGATGGTCTCTTTGTCAGGACACTATTTCTGCCAGGAGACAGAACGTATCAGCCTAATGTTAACTTAAAATCCAGCTTGAATGCTCTTGTGAAAAACTACAATTCTGCTCATTATAACAGTTCTCAAACACTTGCTTGATTAATTTTGCAATGCAGCTTTAGAGGAAGGAAAGGACATCTGAGAGAGGATGTCGTTATTCAACATTTTCTACTAGGACTACCCCAAAAATAATGAATTTGAGTTTATTAGCACATATTGTTTATTTCTGTCCATGCTTTCTGTGTGTCATATATGAGTATATATTTTTATAAAGGTACACTGATACCTAAAGTAGTGCTTTTTCTTTGCTTGAGAATGAAATTTGGATTTCTTTATTAATTTAAATGTCCACTATTCTGTCTTTTTTTTCTCAAACTGAAGGTCTGAATCTCCACTCTGATAAAAATGTCACCCCTGACACAGAAGCCCCACACAAGAAATAGAGTACAACATTTTATTTGTGATTATTCCAGCTTCTAGGGGGAAAACTGTGAATCTGTGATGGACTAATGTATTTAATAATTGTTAAATGGCAGTAACTGCAGCTCTAATACCACTCATTCATATTTGGTGTAACAGTGAAGCTTTCAATTAGCTTGCTTTTTTGTCCCTCAGGAGTTTGCTGCCTTGCAAGGATTCTAGTCAGATTAGAATTCACCTTTAAGTTAGATATTTGCTCTTTAAAAAGCACATTTGACTTACTTTTCTGTCATCAGGCCTGACTGGTGAAAACCCTCCTGGGATAATGAAGAGAAGGTAAGGCTGATACAACCATTTGTAATCATTACTTGTATTAGGCTCTCTCTGTGTTAAGAAACCTGCATGAGGAATATAGTGTAGGTGGTTTATGTAGCAGACAGCTTATCACACATCTTATGTGAAAGCAATGAGAGAACTGCCATTTAGGAGCTCATATCACTGAGCTAACTGTCTAGTGCTGTGTTAAAGGTATTTGTAAAGTTTCCTGGCTTCATGCTGGCTTCACTGATAATTTGTCTAGAAAAACACATGATGAAGTTCTGCAAATAATAACCAAGTGAGAACCTTGTTGGGCCTACTCCTTGTATCTATTAATTTGAGAAACTTTGTCCACCTTTTCCCAGAGAAATTAGGGACTGATTTTAATCATATTTTTTCAGTGGACAGACATTTCCTTTCTATCTTTCTAACTAATTATGAAGCTATCCTTAATCATCACACTGTGATATATTATATTCAAACATTTTCACTAGTCTACTACTACATAAAGAAACCCACTGCCAGTTCTGGACTATTTCATTCTGCCATGTAATTATTCTTCTGCTCCTATCTTACACTGATTAGAGAAGCATACACTTAACTTCTTCGCATGCGAAGAATGGGAAAGATTATTTCTAAGTGAAAAGTACAAGAAATTATAATTAGAGACTTCACTTGGGATAAAAATCCCTTATAGTAGTCAGAGAAATGAATGTGTGACAGAGCCTGGTCTTCAATGTGCAGGTTTTTTGTTGGTACTTTTTAATTTTAAGCAATTTTACATCTTAATCTTTTTTTTTTTTTTAAAGCAGAGTCCAAAATGTATTTTTGAATACTTTTGAATAATATTAGTGGCTTTTTTAAAATAAAAAAAAAATCCTGTTATGGATGTATTTAATAAAAAATTACATTGAGATAATGAAGAATAAGCTCAAATACAAGGGATAAAATAATTGACATTTGGCTGAGGAAGCACATGACTTACTTGTACTGTTGTGCCAAGCATGGCCTTCAGCTGAACTTCTCTGATTATTTGAAGACATGAAGGAACAGAAAATTCTAAAAGAGGAAGGGGAAGAAATTGAGAGTGGAGTGAAATTAAAAAATAGCAATTCTAATTATAAACTTGATATTTGGCTGGATATTAATACATTGGGCAAATTTATAATTCTGGTTTTAAACCTGGTATTCCACATTTCATATGTAAATTGCATTCATAGTGCTTATGTGTTAAAGGCTGGTCAATGCACGCAGGCCTTGGATAGATTCCTTGGCTTTGAAGTGACAACTCAGATAATCAATGTCCCTGTGACAGGGACATAGGCCAGGTCAAGGTGCAGAGGTCAAGATGCTCAAAAATCAAAACACTCAAAAATGTTTTTGAAGAATAGATAAAGGTAATTTTAAAGGCAAAAGTAACCTTTTAAAAGTCATTCCTCAAACTTACATTCAGCATCACTGAATGTTTTTTTCCTGCAGCCCATCCTGCATCACACTGATAAAATCCCCTGAGACTATATCATCTGCCTATTACCACAATATGTCTCATCTGATCCTGGTTAAGTGAAGCATTGAATCCAAACCAAGCAACATAACACCCCTCTCAGCTGGACTCATACTCCAGAACCATACCTGCAAAAATGGACTCACTTTTCATATTTGTGCTGAACTGCAGAGTCTGGGCTAGCTTAAGCTCTTACATTTTCAAGATGAATACTGCAATTATTATGGTCTGTGTAGGAGTGATTTGTTCTTGTTTCCTTGATCATCTGAACAAACAAAGCAAAGAAAACCTACATAAAATCACTGAGCACTCAGAATTCATATTTTATATGTTAACTTTTTAATGAATTCTGGCTTTTGATTTCTGATGGGGCATATAATTGACTAATGCTTACTGAAAACAAAAGAACTCATGTGGTTTATAACAGGAGCTACCAGCACTTATTGTATCACAAAATGAAGTCATCTTTAGGCAGGCAAAAGCTTTACTTCAGTGAAAGTTTCTTATCATCATTGATACACAATCACAGAGCTGACAATGGGCCAGGAACAAATATTTGCCTTAACTAATCAAGCAAAAGCTTGAGTGTACATCATAGCTTGCAAGCTTCTTTGTTCTATTAACAATAAGAGAGTTTAATTGTGTTACATGAAACATGGCATAGCTGTCTGGTAAGAATTCACTTGAATATAAGTATTGCAGATACCACACTATTTAAGTATCTTCACTAATGAGCTAATATTCCTCAAGCTATTTAAGCATATGGAGGTCATTACTTACAGTTGAGTTTATAGAGGGGTTGCTGTTTTCCATCCATAGCTGCTGTAAAGTGAGACAGGCTGTGAAGGAACTTCTGAAGTGTCTGAAGACTTTGCATGTACAAGCCAGAAAGTTTTCCCTATTCTCTCTGTTTGCTTAGTAGTCCCAGGAGGCAATAAAAGTAGAATGGGTTATAAAATAGGACATATGGGCAAGCTTGCTGTTGTAGAAGGTGTGGATTATATCCTGGGAGACATCAAATATCTGATATGAAGGGAACATCAGCAAGGTGCCCAGTCACCCTGTGATAGTGACTTCAAGAATTTCTATGGGCTCTGCTTGAATAATTGACATTTACCCAGACAAGAAATCCATAAGTTTGTCCTTATCTTTGAAACTGTCCTGTTGATCTGATCTCCTGGATTACAGCCAAGCCTTCAAATGTGCAGCTATGTCAGTTCACATCTCAACACATAGGTAAATAAAATTACTAATACACAGTGGGACTGGTGTGACTATTTTAGTTCCCTAAGACAAGTTAAAAAAAGAAGCCAAATCTTATGGTGCCATATTACAGCTTTTCAGCCTTAGTTAGTCTGTTAATAACACTGTGACCTTCCAGGCACTGTGATAATTAAAAAACACTGCTATTAGCTGTGTTTTCCTGGGGAGTTTTAAAGCTGATATGGAATTAAAAATATAAAGTTACAAAAGTTTTTGGGGCTTTTCCCCTGGAAGAAAACATTCCATATTATGGCTGTATCTTGTGACTATGGCAACACTTCATCCAAAAAAACTGGTTGAAATTTAATTTCTGACCATCTGATGTTCCACAAACACATTACTTCTGTCCAAAATCAGCATATTTTACACATTAGTGAAAAAGATTTATAACAATAGGTTGATCCTGGCCTGATTCAAAAATCTGCCTTTAAATATATCTGAGAATGTACTGCAAATTCAAATTGCTAGCAGATCTTATTGCTTAAAGTTAAGTCAACTTGGAGTGAAATCCAGATAATTTTCTACCTTTTTTCAGCTACTTTATGATCTTTTATCATATCTCTAACATGTACTGCAGTGACAGTGAGAGAAAACCCACCCACAGGATAAAGCCATGTAAACTCAACTGTTTAGGGCTTTTTATTTGTATCTTGGGCAGGGCAGAAGAATTGAGCAAGTGTTTATTTTGCTTCCTTTGTTCTCTGTTTTAGCTTTATTGAAAGTATATTGTTATTTTACGATATTATAGCAATTAAGAAATTATTATTTTAGGTCCACAATTTCTTAACTTCAAAACTTCTGCTTAAATTCCACTGGGATTTATAGATTAAACACATGCTTAAAGTGAGTGTGTAATTAGATGTTTTGCTGAATTGGATTTTTAATTGCTAATTTATTTTTAGTAAAGTTTTATTGTTATCCCTGTTTATATAAAGGAGCTATTTAGGTTTTCAATGCAAGATTTCATTTGCAGGATTTCTGAAGAATTACCTACATTAAAGCAATGAGGTAGAATTAATTTTTAAGGACTTAGTGACAAAATGAAACAGGGAGCAATAAAACTGAAACCCCATGTATTTCCTTTGGAGTTTTTTCATTCTAATAAAAGTGAAGAGGACAAACACATTATTTCACCTATGAAGTACTTTGATATCTGCTTTCCCTCACATACAGTGAAGCAACTTTATGGTTGGTAAAAACAAGATGGCTTGGGTTGGGCCTACCGGTGGTGGTGGTTTTTTGGGTTTTTTTTTCAAACAAAGTCTGCTTTGTCACAGTCACAACAAAGATGACATTGTAAAAATAAAATTGACATAATGGGAAAGATTAAAAGTGAGACTTCACCTTTATGGAAAAGCAACAATATATAGGTGTCCTTTCTAAAAGAGAAGGAAAATACTTGCAAAATTCTCAAGCCAAATGAGAGACCTAAAAGCTTTCACCAAGATTTTTGTTTTGTTATCAATATGGGACAACAAATAACAAAGCATGTTTCAGGAGAGAAATGCTAAAATTTCACAAATAGAATTATTAGAAGCTATGATCTGGTTTATTGACTACATAAAACAGACTTAGCATAAGAAAAATGCATAAGTGGTCACAGGACAGAAGCCAGTTAACTTGATATTGACATGAATCCTATCAAAATTCAGTAAGGCCACACAGCACTTTCCAGTGATCTTACTCATTGCTGGATATCCTGGTGGCATCTATGTGGTCTTGCATGTGTTTAAACAGAAAGATGAAACTGCTCATGAGAAAAATTTATGTATTCACGCTTTTCTAGGACACTTTTTTCACCCAAAAAGCCTTTATTTAAAACTTTCTTTATTTAAATTGCTTTCAGTATTGTTTTGGACTAGACTTCCCCCTGCCGATACGGGCTGGAGGCTGTGGGTTCAGGCAGACAGGAGAGCCAGGCACAGAGCAGGCAACTGGCAGTGCCCACAGGGATTGCCTTCATGTCCCTTCAGAAAGCACTACTCTCAGCAGTGGGGGTGTCTGTAGTTCCACATAAAATGAGCAGTGAATCTTTAATGTATTTGTGGGATTTGTAATTTTTACACATTTTTATTTTTTGTTTCAATTGTTCAGTCTACAAGCAGCATATTTCTTGTCCTCAAGTCGGACATTGTGTTATAATGAAATCAGGTTTTCATTGCAATGATGCAATGACCTCTTTTCCTGCTCTATCCTATATGTAAAAGTCCATTGGAATGAATACAAGAATCTGTAGTGAGGAGATTAGGTGCATTGAAGACCATTCAGGTTTTGTATATTCATTACATGCACTTCTATCTGACATTTTACCTGGGCTTTTAGTTGAAAAGGTGCTGAAAAATAGAAGACAGGCTGCTCTGGAGCAGCCAAATCCATCAGCTTAGTGCTGTGCTAATGTCACCTTGTGGCTTCCTTTTTGCTGTGAGAGTAGAAAAGATCTTACCTTTACCTGCAATATGTGGATACCTTCTATGAAGTTGACAGCAAAAAACCCCTTCCTTCTTAGTACCTCCTCCAGGCTTCTCAAAGAAATATCCCCCAGTCTGGCATTTTTCTTTTGCAGACCTTTGCACTAGGTCTGCAAAACAACAAAGAATTTGTAAGCAACCAAAAAGCCCCCAAAACTGCACTTTCCATATTAGTTTTGTACTAATGTAAATGCTTGCATAGGTATAATGGAAGGCCACAGGAAATACAAGAGTTATAAATAGAAGCAAGGTTAAAGAAACATCATTCTGGATTGCTCAAGATAAAATCAAGTTTTTGGTACTACCAAGCCTGACTACTTTGTGGGAGAATTTCCTATCATTCAGCATATCCAGTGAACTTGGTATCTCTCTAGGGAAACACATCAAACATTTTTATGCACTTAACATCTGTCCAGAAATTCCAGATCAATTACTTGTATATAAAAACCTGAAGGGCTTATAAAATTGCATGTAGAATGGATTAAACACAATCAAAATCTGACATAAACCAAAATAAATCAGATTCCCCAGAAAAAAACCCCAGTAGATGACTTCCTAAACTTTTTGGGAGCAGAAATTAATTTAAAATCCAAGCATAATTCTGTGTCAAACCAAAAAAATTGGTAACATTATTTACGGTCAAAAGGAAATCTCCTGAGGATTACTAGTATTTTTCTGAAATATATAATCTGAAAGATGTCATCCAAGTAATTAGCTGACTGTGTTAAAAAAAATAGAAGAGTGGAATCCTGATTATTTAGGGGAATTTGGTATTTAGAAAAAATGATCCTATTCTTTTTCCTGTGAGAACCAAGGCAGCCACCCAAATCTGGCAAGTGTAAAGCAAGCTCTGTAAAACCCAAAGCAGCAGCAGGGGAGCATGCAGGATAGCACAGGGCCTCCCACATGGCCTGGGAGTGGCCTCTACAGGAGCAGCTGAGCAGGTCTCTCAGTGTGTTGGTTGCATGGATCAGGTCTGCCTGTTATACCTCTCATATCTGATCATAGAAGCATGAAATGATGAAACACTGGGTTAGAAGGGTCCTTAAAGACTATCTAGTTCCATCCCCTGTGCCATGGACAGGGACACCTTCTAGTACATCAGGTTGCTCAAAGCCCTCTCCAACCAGGAATGGGGCCTCCACTTCTCTGGGCAGCCTGAGCCAGTGCCTCACCACCCGTGTCAGGAAGAATTCCTTCCTAATACTGAATCTAAACCTACCTTCTTTCAGTTAAAACTACTATCCCTTGTCCTATCACCTGCCCCCTGATGTCTGCATCTCATCCTGAACAGATTATGTCTCTAGCCTGTAGATTTCCCTATGAGAAAAAAACCCCTTTTGATCCTATATGCACACAGGCTATGTCCCTCTGTTGTCAACAGGAAATAGTTTGGTCTTTGGGCAATGTCCTGGTAAGTCGTCTGCTGAAGAGGCTGATAAACCACCACTCTCTCTCTTCCTCTAGAAATCATCTCCATCGTTTTTCTACTCCCACAGCTGTCTGTAGCTGGAAGATTTCCCAGACGCTTTTTGATCTGTTGACAAAAGGTCAACAGCTAAAAATACAGCTCATCACCTGAGTATTACTTAAAAAAGAATACTCTTCAGATGGTCTCTGCTGTATCTATGAAAACATGACAAGTGAGAGGTCTGGCCTGTCACTCCTTGTGAGGGAAGCTAGGGAGTGATGATCACAGTATTCGGTCTGCTCGTGTCTTGGCATTGTGCTGATGAAGACACAGTAGCTGGAAATTTCACAGGGACTCAATACCCTGGGTAGGAAGAGAACTTTAAAGAAACTACACTGTGCACATGCTTTGTGAAAGGATGAGGCTGAGCTGATATTCAGACTTGGCTGAAAAAGCAATAACCACACCACATTTCACACTGAAGAATGTTTCTCCCGTGAGGGCAGGAGCGCTGGAGAGAGCAGAATCACCAGTCTCAGTTCACATTACACCAGGAATGGGCTCTTCCTACCTAATGGATTTGAAATCTAAAGATGTGGAGTAATACAAAAGAAAATAAAAATTTAAGAAACCCAAAACATANTATAAATATAAATATAAATATAAATATAAATATAAATATAAATATATGTACATATATATATTTTTAACACTTTAAACTGAAGTTCATACTTCACTCAGTATGCTCTTGGCTTATTCAAAAGACAAGCCAATAGTACCAGACTGAGGTTGTTGTACGTTTCATAGTGAATATTTTTCATAAAAAGCCTGAATGCAGAATCATCATTGCAGCTCTCAAAGGCTAAATCAGTTTAGATAGAGCTTTATATAGAAAAAAACACCAGTTAATAACAAATTATGCAAAAGAGAAAAGCCAATGTAAATAATCTACTAGAATTCAATGGCAATTATTTGGTTTGTTTCAATCTATTAGAATTCAATGGTAATTATGCAAGTTTTGTTCCTATAGCTTCTGTCCTTATTCCAGTAGTAATGAACTCTCTATGAAAAAAATACCATGGCATTTCAACACATACAGCTAAAAAAAAAGAAAAAAAAAGTGAAACACCGCAGGACAAAAATAAATCAGTTTTTGCCTTATGTGAACTAGTGTACAAGATAGAATTGGACAACTTGAAAATTAAGTTAACACTTTTGTAAACATGCTGTCATATAGAAGTAAAAGATAGCAATTTTTTCATAGAGAAGATGGGAAAATATTATATGCTATATTTAGCTATGTTTTCACATTTTTCAAGCCTTTGTCACTCCTTCTTTCGCTAAGCATACAGTCTATTTTCCTTGTTCATCATCTGAAAATCTTTCCTGAGAGAACAGGAGAAGAAAGTTATGAATAAAAGACTCTATTTCATGTTGTGTTCATAAACAATATAGTTTATGAAGATGACATACTAAGTTTAAAAGAAGGCATTCACAGCAATTTTAACAGCCAAATATAACAGCTCATTTGGAGTCTTACTTTGCATGCGCTGAAAAATTGATCCAGATTGATGAAGAATTCTGAAAATATTGTGGCAAATTCCTCTTTTATTCAGTATACAAAATACAGCCTGACTAGCTTTAAGGGCATTGTAGATTACATTTTCAAAGATGTCATGGATAGAGTTTTTCACAATTTCTAAACATTCTAATAATAATTAGAATGTTTAGAACTCCCTAAAAATACTGAAAATATTAACTCTAACAAGGAACAGAGAACATCTCCTTTCCACTAAAAACTATATTACACAGATGATGCATGGCACCTCAGGCAGGATAACACATATATTTTGAATAAAATAGCTGCAGGATCTGAGTCTGTAATAATATTCAGGACAGTGACAGTAGATAAGGAGTATTTTTAATCAATCCATACAATTATTTTTAAGGCTTAATCTGTTCAATGTTAAAAGTATTTGTAAACCATAGTTTATTGAATAAATTAGACTGAAATAAACACTGACAACTCCTGATGCAGATATGAAAAGTTGTTCCTTACTTCAAAGCCAG
Organism: Alaudala cheleensis; assembly: GCA_013398995.1. Classification (NCBI taxonomy): domain Eukaryota; kingdom Metazoa; phylum Chordata; class Aves; order Passeriformes; family Alaudidae; genus Alaudala; species Alaudala cheleensis. Next base: position 547 of record VWYE01018928.1, on the reverse strand, counting down.
TTTCTAAATCTGTGTGTTAACAGTTTATTAAATTATACTTTACACATAAATATATATATATGCATATGAAAATCCAAGTAGAAATAGTCCAACATCACAGTGGGAGACTAGAAAATTATTAAAATATCAAGACAACTGGGATATGAGGTGAGGGAAGAATAGCCATTTGACTTTTGGCTGACACTTCCAACCATATGTGATGCTTCCAACCATATGTTATAATGAATGTAAAAAATCAAATTATACACTTGACTGAACAACATCATGGGAAAATTTGTAGTCCAATTTGTTTATTTAAACTGAAACTGATACCTGATTTCTAAATATGATGCCACTGCATTAGGTATAAGCTGATCTGGAGTTAATTGCAGTTTCATCTCTGGCAGAACTATCCCTGTGAACCCTATGATATATTCTGCATTTTCTGGCATCAATAAAATAGCTTTACCACATAAAGAAGAAACCAGAGGGAAGAAAAATGATCACTTGGTCTTAAAATAAACAAATGCATTGAAAAACTTGAAATGGAAATAGTTTTTACTTTCTG